>ML789272.1:97497-112271 GCA_009831015.1 Picea engelmannii
TTCAGGATAAGTGGTGCAATGAGGTTCTCAGGGAACTCTTGAGGTAATAGTTCTTTGACTGGTGGAACTTCGATGTGGGGAGGGGTCTCAGTGAGAGGAGTATTGTCTCTAGTATCTATTCCATTCGAGGAAACTACACACACTTGTGTCGAAACAACAGGTTGTAGTAGAGGTGGTGCTCCATGATATGCCCCCAACAAGGATGGGTCCTTGAATATTCTAGAGTCCATGTCGATGACCAAAAAATCATCTGAGCTAGTGTAGACAAGGGGGAGATTGTTATCAATGTTGGCAGAGTGATTCAGCTCGTAATGTGTAAGTTGATCGATGGTGATGATTTTCCCATTGTGGGGAAACATCATCGTTCGAAACATAGAAGAAATTACCACCTTCATAGCATACATGTAGCTACGTCCGAATAAGATATTGTAATCAAGTGGGACGTCGATAACTTCAATATCGATGAGGATGGTTTTTCCCCCAAGTTATACAAGGATATTTTGGAAGAGCCCTTAGGGGTATGATGTGCGATCGTCGTAAGCTCTCAAGGTGATGGCAGATGGTACTAGCTCAGGTGAATCGATTTTTTTCCATACTACTTTGGACATGATGCATGTGGATGCACCTTCATCAATGATGTACTGATGAACTGCGATGTTCTAGATCTTAACTTGTATCTAAAAATATACCAGGGCGGGGATGCGTGGTTCTCCACTATCTAGATCAAAGGTGATGAGTCAAGTATCAGCTGGTTCGACTGCTCCCAAGGGGGAAATCAAGGATTTCCACTGATATGGACAGGTTTGGAGGATCTCCAATACAAACATGGCTGCAGGAGACTGTGCTAAGTCATCAACCAGACTATAGTTATGTGTTTCCTTAGCATGAGGGTTATGTACATTCTGTCGTAACGACATGCGAGGTACACAAGGGTTGGGTTTAGTGTTAGGACATGGAATCATCAATGGTTTTCCAGCAGTCACTGGAGATGTTTCTGATGTGGTTGGGGTAGAGTCAGGAGGCATGCCGTATTAACGGCCACATGTTTGCAGAAGAATCTCTTCTTCGTTGGTAAGGAGGATATTGTGATCGAATGGATTTCCAGTTTGATGGGGACCTAGGTTTTGGTACTGCCCCATTTGAGGTGGAGCTAGGTGTACCTCATGCTGGGTATTCATCACACCTTGGTGTGGAATGGGGTTTTGCAAAACTATCCGGGGTGGCTATTGCAAATACTGTTGTGGGGCTTGTTGAGGGGCAGTCGACGTTGGAGGACTTTGTGCGTTCATGGATTCTTTCATCCGTTTGAAATCAACGATTTGGGGGAAATGGTGGGTATAATTTCCATACTCACCACAAAGAGCGCAAGGGGAGTTAGTTCTGAGGTTATTGTTCTCCCTGTGTCATGGTTGATTGTTATTGTTGCCCCCTTGGGGGTTTTGGTTGCCCTGATTCTGGTTGTCGCAAGCGGGATGGTTTTGTTGGGGGTTATTTCGCCCTCGTCCCGGGTTATTGTCATTTCATTTTTTCCCTTTCTTCTTGGCACTATTCGGTGGATGGGCCGGATTTTTTGTATTCAATTGTTCAAAAGTTTGAAGTTGTTGAATGGGAGAAGGTTGAACAAAGTCAACGTCGACCTGTGGTTGTCTTGGTGGAGGAGCAACCGGCTGTGGAGGACCAAGGAATAGAAAACGTGGATTGTTTTATGGAGACAATCCATATGGTTTGTAGGAAGTTGAATCGCTTCCACTAGTGCTAAGGTTGTATGCAGAGGTAGAAGGTGAACCCATACTTGGTTGAGTGGTCGGACGCATCATGGGTACCGGTGAGGGTCAACCCATTGGTGGAGGGGTCGCACTAGGATATGACTGTTAGTGAGTGGGAGGAGGGTAATAAGATGTCCCTCCATATGGTTTTGGATATGGATGTGCACCATAAGCAAGTGACAGGTGGTTGTAAGGGTTGAGATGGGTCATAGAACCAATCAACCCATTCGCAGCGTGGGACATCCCAGGTTTGTCCTGGCCAAATGGTATGGGTCTGGGTGCATCAGGAAATACTATGTATAGGTAATTTTATTGAGCATAGATGAGGTCAAACTGTTGAGCCTTGCTAATGGCCTCCTTTTTTGATTGAGGAAAAGTGGATGCTACATCCTTGGAAATAACATAGACAAGCGATTTGAGAAACCAATCAAGATGTTGTTCTTTGGTGGGTTCCGCTTTACCAAAACTACGTCGTCGACGCCATTCATGGATGTGGTCGGCTATATGGGTAGTAGTGATTTGTTTGAACTTAGAGAGAAGCTCCAAGCTAGTATCGGGACGAACTGGTAGTTGGAAAAAGGACAAAAAGGCTTTGGCCAATGCTTCAAAGGTCACATGGGACCCTGATTTTTCGTCCACATACCATTTGGCTTATGGGCCCATGAGAGTTCTTTGAAATAACCTCAAGCATATGGAATCATCCATGATGTTGTTTGAAGAGAACCATAAGTGGAAGGTCATAACATGGTTGGCGGGGTCTTCCCGTGGTTTTCCTTCAAACTTTGGAATGTATGAAGGCTATTTGGTAGGCATATTGGGCCAAGTGGCATCATGAAAAATGGGATCATTTGTGAGTTTGGTTAAATTAGGAATGTTGAGGGATGCCAAGCATGGCATAGGGAGATTTGGTGGAGGATTAGTTCCAGCCATTGTGTGAGTAGGTAGTGGATATGTCCCTTGAGAGATATTTGTTGGGGTTGTACTTTGCCTTTGAGAAGAAGTTTGACCCCCGCCTCCTTGTGAAGGAGAACTAGTGGATGGATGGCCTTGGGAATTTAACCTAAGCAAAGTGGAACCAAGCAAAGATGATACCAAAATAGTATCACTCATGGGGGTGTGAGATGGTTGAGCCGGTGAGTTGGCAAGACTAGGGACTCCTCCTAGAATAAGAGGGAGATTTTGCAAGCGTCTAGAATGACAGGGATTCTGTGGGTCCCCTATGGTTTCTGACTAGCAAAGTGAATGTGTGAAAATGGTGACAAAATAAATGAACAAGAGCTTTATATATTTTGGACCTTCATAAGATAGTATAACTCACAATTGCATGTAATCGAATGGACATCATACATAAATCAACTGTAAATAAACAAGCATGTGGATAGCTGTATTTTGTCCGCGTGGGGGAACAATAAAAGCAAATGCTTGTGTCCTGAAAGACGTATCCTCCTTCCTCTCAATCAGCATTGGGCCTTCCAATAACACTCAATAGTGGGGTCTGAAGCCACTAGAAGAGGAACTGGTGAAGGTTGAAGTAATAAATTATAATGAGGGGTGGAGGGTGCATATTCCAAAAGAGTTGGCGATATTTCTCAATAGCCACACATAATTTGATCAAGGTGCGATTGCAGCCTATAATCACCACCTGGGTAGATGTCCTAAGTTTTGGCCACTAGGTACCTCGGTCAAAGTGAGACATTTAGAGTTTTGGCCTCAGAATTAGGTCACAAGCTGGATGCCCTCACAAGAGTTGGGTGACTCATGGAGGCATGCGCAAAACAACCAAACCTCGACCTTCAACCCTTCATGGGTATCTCCCTGTCTTATGGTGTATGAACACTTGAATTGGAGGATTTGAAAGTTCCCTATTTCTCAACTTCTATTGTTTGAAAATGTGAGAACCTGATAACCGGGGGTTATTTGGATGCCTACCCGCAAGATCCTACCTAGACTAAAAAATTTCTTTTGGCACCCCCTGTGGAGGAAAATTTAGTGCTTTCTTAGAAATTTTTTAGATGTGGTGGGCTGAGAGATTGGGGTCATGGACCAACCTCGTTTGAATTAATTGGGTGTGCTTACTTTCCAAAGAAGTAGTCAGATCTTTCAGAATTCCTTTGGAGGAAACCTACTTCGACCTCCACTATTCAAATAGAAATTGTGTGTGTGAGGAGTGGCTTTGTGTGCAAAAAAGTGACAAGTGTGCAAAGATTTTAATAAGTTAAGAGTGATATTGCAACATGTGGACTTCCTGTGGTCCTTACAAATCTTCTTTACCTAGCTTACTATGTGTCTTTGGTACAACCTTGTGGAATGTTTAAAGCCCTAAATAACTAGCAATGTGGACATATGGGTCCTTACAAATATTTTAAACTCCCTAAAATGTTGTCTATACTAAGAAAGCTTTGAAACTATCCTAGATTGTAGACATGTGGGCATGTATGGGCCCATTACTTTGATCTTTAAACTTCCCTAGATTGTGATCTAAACTAAGAAAACATTATAAGAAACTATCCTAATATTTGCAAGCATGTGGGCATGTATGGGCCCTTACAAAACTTGAAGATGTTTTCAAAAAACTCAGAGGAACCCTAGGGGGGCTTTGTCCTCTCTTAAATATTTTTTTAAGGGAGATGAAACTTCCTTTCAACCTCCTTTTTGATTCCCAAGATCACACTAGGGTGTGAGGGAAGAGCATACTTGAGGGTCAAAATTGGTTTCTAGTCCCACTTTAAATGATTTGTGTATGAAAGCAATAACTTCAACTTAAATTTTTACAAGCCAAATGATCCATCCATGTGGAAACAAAGCAAAAGAGGAGAATAGTGATTATTTTTAACCCCTAAGTGCCTATGTTAGCTAACCTTTCATATGGGAAATGACTCTAAGTGGAGTGTAGTTGCCTTACAAAGTGCATAAAAATACAAATATGAAGGCTAGGGGCCCTCAAACCTTTCAAAAAACCCTAACAATTTTGAAAAACTGGACTTATGCATGGGTTACAATTATGACAGGCGTGCAAAGAGCACACAATGCGCATAGTGCGTAGAGTAATGAGGCCTATTTCGCGCATAGTGCACATTTGTGGGCAGGAAAAGCTGCGCACTTCCTGTCACGCGTCGGGGAAGAAATTTTCGAGTGAAATACTCCTTCCTCAACTATGAATTTGGACTTTGGTAGGTTGGGCTAGGCCGGTTTTGGTAACTGTAAGTCAAAACAATCAAAATGAAGTGCTCTGAAGGCTCAAATAGGGAGGAATTTGATACCGATCCCCAATATGGTTGCCAATATGTTGTGTTGGTTTTGTCACTTGGGTGAGCAAAACAACAACACTTGCATGTCTAGATAAGCCCGATAGACAAGACAAAAGTTTGTGAGTGGATTAGATAAGCCAAACATATATGAAAAAAAATAAAAAAAATTAAAACAACTAAGAAATAAATGTTAGAAAGTATGAGAAACTTAGAACCATGAAAATCAAACAATGACCAATATAATGCGCATAGTGCGTAGAGTAATGAGGCCTATTTCGCGCACAATGCACATCTGTGGGCAGGAAAAGCTGTGCACTTCCTGTCACGCGTCGGGGAAGATATTTCTGAGTGAAATACTCCTTCCTTAACTCTGAATATGGACTTTGGCAGGTTGGGCTAGGCCGGTTTTGGTAATTGCAAGTCAAAACAATCAAAATGAAGTGCTCTCAAGGCTCAAATAGGGAGGAATTTGATACCGATCCCCAGTATGGTTTCCAATCTGTTGTGTTGGTTTTGTCACTAGGGTGAGAAAAACAACAACACTTGCATGCTTAGATAAGCCTGCTAGACAAGACAAAAGTTTGTGAATGGATTAGATAAACCAAACACTATGAAAACAAAGAAATAAAACTAAAACAACTAAGATATAAATGTTAGAAAGCATGAGAAACTTAGAACCATGAAAATCAAACAATGACCAACATAATGCTACCAATGGATCAATAGATTAGTAGGCAAAACATCGTAAAGAAAGTCAGGGACTTATGAGTCCCCTCTTCCTCCTTGGGAGGGCTCTTGAGTTCCCTAATTGAGAGCTCTTCTCTTTACAATGGAAGAACTGCAAATGGTGAAGAAAAACAATGCCTATTCCCTCAAGAGGTGAGCTGAATGGCCTATTGCAATCATGCTTGAAATCTCCAAAGAGAAAAGAGGATTCTCAAGGCAGAATTCTTGCAACATAAAAATAGCTTGAAGATCTTGGTTACTTAGTACACCCATGGCTCTTATTTATAACATTCATACATGGCAAAATGTAATTGGTTCATAGTGTGAACAAGGGGCCTTTTAGGGCACCCTCTAGCCCTTGACCAACCTCCAAGCTAAATTTATCTTAGATGTGAGTGTCAAATCACATTGGGTGTCAAACTGGAAGTGGTTGAGGGGCTGACAAGATCCATAAATGTGTCGTTCATAGAAGTGCACGAATTTTCTCATACACAGTCGCGCATTTTGCTCATAGTGCGCGCTAAGACCTATGTTGGTCTGAACACTCTGCGCGCGCTCCCTTTGGTGATTGAGTGCATTCTGATTTTTGACCCCAATTACATAGTTTTTTGCCTTCTAGATGAATTTTAGTGTTGTAGGTGGACTAATAGTTGTTGGCATTGATGTTTTTTCCTTAACCATTTGTGTGCAATGCTGCAGACGATTTTTTAGTCATAACACATATAATACAATGAACATTTACTTTTCATAAATGGATTTGAGTAAGTTCTTCCTTTTAACTCTGTTGCTTTCAAAGGAAAGGGGCATTCCTTCTTGCTTTAAAATTGCACCAATGCCAATCCATGAGGCATCACACTCCACAATAAAGGTTTTTGTGAAGTCGGACATGGCTAGGATAAGGGTTATACACATAGGTTCCTTAATTTTTTCATAATCTTTGGTTGCTTATTGAGTATAAGTAAATGCCTCCTTTTTTAATAATGTTGTTAGAGGTGCTGCTATTTGAACATAATTCTTGACAAACTTGCGGTAATAGCCTGTCAATCCCAAAATACTCGAAGATCTTCAAGGTTTTTGGAATTGGCCATTCCATCATAGCTTTAGTTTTGTTAGGTTCCACTTTGACACCTTCATGAGATACAATATGACCCAAATATTCAACTTCTTGAACCCCAAAGGCACACTTGGAAATATTCACATATAGTTGTGGCTCTTTCAATAGTTTTAAGACCATGCCAACTTATTGTACATGCTCTTCTCAATATTTTTTGTAGATTAGTATATCATCAAATAATACTAACAAATTTTATGAGGAAGGTTTTGAAAATAGAATTCATCAAGCTTTGGAATGTGGAAGGTGCATCAGTAAGGTCAAACGACATCACCAAAAAATCACAATGACCTTCATGTGTTCTAAAGGTTGTTTTGGGAATGTCTTGTTGCCTCATTATGGTTTGATGACATCCATAACAAAGATCTAGCTTGGTAAAGAATATTGCTCCTTGCAATTCATCTAGCAATTCATCGATGACAAGAATATGAAACTTATATTCACTACAAAGAGAACACCTTCTAGCGAAGGTTTTTGCAGAGGTTTTTAGTGTTACAAAATTTGACAAAGTTTTCAAAAAAACCTCCGCTACAACCTCCTCTATTGTCTGTGGAGGTTTTAGCTGAGGTTTTAACGAATGTTCCATATAACTAAAAACAATTGGGCGGGCAGAGGTTGTAGCGGATTTATTTATTTATTTTGGGTGCTTTTATTGTCAAAACGCAGTGGTGCACCATTAAATAAAATGCCCCAGTGCGTACCTAAAACTAAAATGCTCCAGCAAGACCTTATATAAAATTTCTTGTAACATACATAAAACCAAAAAACGCACCGCTGTGCCATTACATAAATTGTCGATGCATACATAAAACAAAAACGCACTAGTGTGCCATTAGATGAAATGCCTTAGTGCGTACATAAAATGAAAACACGCTGATTCGCCATTACATTACTGTCCTGATGCATACCTATTACTAAAATGCACCAGGGCAGTTATAATTATTGCGCCCCAGATTCCCATTTTGTTTTATACAACACCAATGTGCTTGTATTTTATGTTTGTCCCAATGCTTATATAATTTGTACGTTTCAGTGCTTATATTACCCTGTGCACTGAAAGGTACTGAAATCTTGAATATTCGAGGTGAGATGTCTGCGTCATCCTTTGTTACGAAGCACTAGTGCTTTTATTACATATAATGCATCAGTGCATTTATTTTATTCAATGCATCGATGCGTTTAATTTATTTAAAGCACCGATGTTGTTATTATATTTAAAAAACTGATGTGTATTTATCACATGCCCGCCGTAAACTTTTAAAACGATATATATTATCACACATTTTATGCATCGGTGCTTCAGTATAATCAATATGCACTAGTGCTTGAATATACCTAATATGCACTAATTCATATAACCCCTTAAAAAACATCGATTTCTATATTATTTCAGGCACCATTTTGTGAGTTCATAAGAATGCATCGATATATATATATATATATATATATATATATACAATAATATTGTTTTTTTATATTTTTGTTATTGCATTTTGATATAATGATTGCATTAATGTTGTATCCAACGGATTATGCCTCTGTTATTCAAAACAATATAAGCCATTCATATATTAATTAATCAATTATTTGCAACAATGTAAATCATTCACATATTAATTAATCAACAACACAACATTTTAAACATTTGACAATGCAATAAAATAACAAACCCATTTTATTATATATGAATAAGAAACCCATGCTCATACAAAATGGGACAACATAAAGGTTCACAATAATCAAAATGGAACCAATATGTAATTGTTACACTTATTGGTAACATGTCTTCGTGCAATTGGGACATTGTGTCCATTACATTAAGCAAAATGCCAGATTTTTACAGACCGATATTCCAAAACATACAACTTGCAGTAACATTCAATTATATTGATTGTCATTCATCACTTGAACTGTTGTTATTGCTTGAGTTGTCTGCACCCCTCATTTCTTGATCAGTTATAGGCGATATTGTACTTTGGTTATTTAAACGAATGTTTTCTTACTCGACTTCTTTTTGATGTTCCAATTTCTCATGTTCCATCTACATACATCTAGAAATAAAGTGTAATAAGTAAATCTACATTTACAATATAGTAGAATATACATGATTGCATAAATAAAAAAGTGTACCATAGAAACGAGTAATTCATAAACCATACACATGCTTTTGAAGCTTTGCCTCATGTTGTGTAACAAAAGATCTCTGGTTGGCTTCTCTCCATACTTTGTTTCCTGCATGTTTAATACGCCATGAAAAAACATAGTTGATATAATTAATATAAAGGTTTCTTATTGTTCCATTAATTATAAAACAAAGGAAGTTAAACAACATATCTACTTACAAATTGTTCAATTAAACCTTGATACTTCAACATATATTCACAACCCTTAGCTAACCCAATGTTGATCAATTGTTCGGTTGGCTCTTCTTTGTATGCTAGCACCTATTAGAAGACATCCATGGACGAGTCTAAATTAATTATTTAAATATAAAGATCACAACAAATATTAAAACTTAAGTAACATCGAAAACGTAAGTACTCACAAACTTTGCAATCAACCATTTTCTTCCTTGTCGTCCTGTCATATGTGCTAATTGTATTCCATTTTGTTTTCTTTTCTGCAACAAAACTATTGAAAATCAAAATTTAATATGATAAATAAATTCAATGTACATAAAAGAATAAATGAATAATCAAATACATTTGATGCACATTGTTGTTGGGATGCATCCTCCTGTTATGCAATTATGTTAATTTATTTTACCATCTCTTTGTACACTTTTTTGGACATCCCTATCGGCATGTATTGGCTTTCCCCCTCATTTGTCGCTTGGAATTTTCATAATCTTCCTGAAAAAATGAAAAAAACACAATATTTGTTTTAAATGGACATGAAAGTAAATATAGTAAAACAAATTAATTTGGTAATTATCGGAACATATTATATAAAAACATGCTTAGTAATAATACCTTTTATATGATTCTTTTTTTGTTTTTGTAACTTTTTTCTATTGCAAGTCTCACAAATCCCATTGACCATAGCTCCAGAAACGTTTATTGTAGCGTATGTATAACCTGATTCTTTGAGTCATTAGATTGATTTTTATATTGTAAGTGCAAATTGCGTCTATACATTCTTTCCACTATATCCCTCAAAGCTCTGTAAAACAATTTTCCCCTCTCATTAATTTCAAACACCACTCCAAATGAATTGATGACCAAGTTGTCATCATCATTTACATTCTTAACATTTTTTGTCCACTTAGGACGAGATTCCATTCCCTCGCTATTGGTCCCTACATAACATTAAAAAAATGTGAAATCGAGTGTTTAAAACTTGTTAGCGATTAATGTTAAGAAATTTATTTTTAGTAAAAGTCAAAGAAAAACTTAATGTCGATTACCTTTTGATTCACTTGTTTCCTCTCTTTGCAAGATTTCCATAAAGCTTTTACGCTTTTTTTACTCAAATTTTGAACAATCTTATTGAGTTTCTTTAAGTTTTTTCTTTGCATAACACACATTAACCAATACACATAATTAATTTAAACTTACAAATATTTCAAATATATTAATTTTTTAATAAAACTTAAAGAACTTTCCTCCCTCTCTTCTTGGGATGTGCTACCATTGCGCTCGCTGCAATAAGATGCTTTCTTTCAACTTCTATCAACCATCTTGTATATATATATAAAAGGAATCATCAGAAATAGAAATTATGAAATTTTTATACAATCTAGTATTTGGTGTGCGTCATTAAATAAAACGCATCGGGGCATCAAACATATACGTGCACTAGGGCATCAAACATATACTCACACCAATTCATACTATAAGTCATTGTTCACCGCTAACCCATACACATATGATACAAAAATCAATACTATTTCTTTTTTATCAATCGGTCCTTTTCATAGATATATGCGCCCCTGTGCATTTTTCTATAAAGTGAGCACCAAGTCGCTATCTCTGTACAATGCGCATCGGGGCAATTTTCCTATACAGTGCGCACTGCATACCGCATGAAAGTTTTAAAAAAATCACTGACAATGATTAGGTGACAGGTTTTGGGATCTGATGCAACGAGTGGTACCATTGCAATGGATACTAAACGCCCCATATGTAACTAAATAAACCCTATAAAACTATTTTGCTTAAAATAATAAACCCTATAAGAATCCATTGCTTAAAAAAAGAGGGGAGCACAAAAACAAACTACAACTTCCAATACCGAAGGTAACTATGAAACCCTTATATATTTTTAACATGCATTGAAAATAGTTTGAATCAAATAAGGAAAGATGTAAATGATCAATAGAATGAAATCACATAACTGAAATTTCTTCTCTGTAGATTTGTATGTGCCATGCGGATCCCTTCCAAATTTGTCTCTTCAAAAAAATCCAGCTACTCCAAAGTCTTTCGTGGTAAATCTCTCTTCCACAAATATTCCCTCTAAATTATGCCCAAAAAAATGAAATAATGAATAATGTTTTAATTTATAAACAAATAATTTTGAAAAATGAAATTCCCTCTCTTTTTTCGCTGTGTTTTTGCAGTTTGTATGTAAAAACACTTATTAAACTATATATTAAAAAAATTAAACTTGTCGTCAAATTGGTGCACCTCATCGATTAGTGGGCCCCGATGCGTATATACTAAAAAATGCACCGATACCAATTTTATAGACAAACTAGAAATGCAAACCTTCGCTATTAAAATTTACAGATATTTTGTTTTTTAGAGGTTCTAACAGATGTAACGGTTCAATGTGTTTCATAGTTTGGTGCATCGACGTTATATATATAAACGCACCAGTGCGTTATAAAATAAATAAAAGCACTAATAAATTTTATTGATGATGGTTTTGTCTCAAATGCAGGGAAACAAGTTTATAATATCAAATGGCCAATACTTTAGACTCTGACTCATTCCATATCGTTGCAAGTTTGTCAACTTCTCCCACACAGTTTGAAGTAAGTCTAGATTTGATTTATAATTCATTTATCTGATTGAATTTATGTCATTTATGCACATGCATCTAAATAATTGTTCATTGAATTTTGTAGGATCATAAATTGTGATTGAGTTCGGATGAGCAAGATATTCCACCAGTGCAAAAATGTTGTGAACTCTTATTAGGCGAAAGATACTACAGAAAAATGTTTGATGAAAATGGGCAGCTACTTTACCCTACTAATTATAACATGTCATCTTCGAGTAACTTGCAGACTGGGTCAACGATATTGCACCGTGAATTGGATCTCTTTTACAACACACCGGTGGTATGTGGTTGTTCAAAATGTAAAGGGTTGAAAAGCAACCCTCAACATGTCACATTGACATTGTCTCATTATATTAATGATCGACTACCCAAAGTTGATGGTCTAATACCTCCCACTACGGTCAATAATCCAATAGGTGATATAGAAAAGATACGTAGTAACACTTCCATATGCTCCTTTTTTGAAAATTTGGAAGCCAGATCAAACACGTTTCGTTCTAAATTGGTCAACCTGTCTCCTTCTATTGAGTCAATGGACAGTTCTTATAGTGAGACAAAGTATGATATCAATACTACCCAAAACATCACTACTAGGAGATAAAAAAGATGTATGAGCTAAGAGAAAAAAATTCCAAGTACACACCAAAATCTGTTCAATTGTTGGAAGGTAGCAATGAATTCCCTCTTCCTATCCATATGAAAAGTAAATACCAAACCTATTACAACTGAGCTTTGTATGGTGCTTGGCCTTCGTCCATGCCCGTGCCCGATGTTGGAACCAAATTCTCTTTTTGTTGTAATAATTATATGATTGCTAAGTCTAAAATACATGTTGCAAATCTTGGGTTGTTTATCCTTTCACACTTATCTATTCCTACCAAACAATCAGTGGCACTTATGCCATTTTGTGGTCCTTTTTATAGTCAGTCTAACTACTTGAATATTGTCAAATACAAACATAACATTTCCATGTATAATATGTGCATGAATAGTTATGCTTTTGGAAATTTTAATAGGAAAAACCTGTTATATATCAACAATCATCCATGAACTCATGGGAACATCGTAGGGTTCAAAAATAGTTGCAGGGCCTCATTATTTATTGCAAATTGTTCCTTTGAGGAACACTTCAATGACAACAAGTTCTTTATGAAAAGGAAGACATTCATATTTGTTGTTGTGCATACAATACATAGTTTGTCTCCCAGTGACAAGTTGTTAATAAACTATAACTTTCGTAGACCACCAACTGCTCATAAAAAACACCTTGCATTGGGTCTACCTTTAGATGTCCCCTTAAGGCATAAGAAAAAGATGACCAAGTAATTGTATTTTTGGTTTTTCAATGGAACTAATGTAAATGTATTGCTTAATTTGACATCTGTTTTATAAAATGGTTGGTTGCATGTTACAATTATTACATCAAAGATGGGGTCTAAGCTCCATATAACTTCTACACATGGACTTATGTTTATTTTATTTATTGATTTTGCTTAATATTTTTTTATATTTTTAAATATTAATATAAAATTAATTTAATTTAATATTATTTTAGCCTTAACAAATTAATTAATTTCTTCACTGATGAAATCAAATACTTACATTTCCTTATGTGGAGATTTATAATTAGAAAAATCGATAATAACACCTATATTTCACTTGGGGGCCAAATATCCCATTTAGATGGGCCATGTGGTGGTTTTCTAGCCTTGTTCATGGCCCATGAGCCATAGAAGCTTCATTTAGAACCTAATTCCCTTGTTTTCCTTCTCTTACAATGGTCAATTCTCCAAGACCCACCCCTCATGTGAAAAACCTTTTAAGAGTGTCTAAGAGCTTCATTTAGGGTCCCAAGTCCTCTGACTTCCTATCCATGTCATGATAAAGTTCCCCAAATCATCCCTTGAGTGCAAAACTCTTAATGGCACTCATCTCCCACTTAGAGGCCCAAAATCCTATTTATAGTGCTTAAGTGGTGGTTCAAGGCCTTGTTCCTAGCCCATAAGACATAGAAAGTTCACATAGGGCATAAGGTCCTTGTTTTTCTCATTGGACCATGGTTAAGGGCTTGAGATCCATACATGGTGCACAAAACCTCCATTATGGCACTAGTATCCCATTCAAAGACCATATATTCCCTCTACAACGCATATATGGCAGTTCAAGGTTTCATCAGGGAGTAAAAGGTTCATAGAGAAGCATTTTAAGGGAGTAATCCCACTATTAAATGTGGCATTTAATTTTAAAATGATGCATAACAAAGTACAACCTTCAAAAGTGTATCCTATTTGTCAAAATATTATTTTTTTATTAAATAAAAAACAAAAAAACATCTATATAGACACAACAAAAGTGTATAAGAACAAAGTTGTAGATCACTTCAAGATCTTTGCAATTATCTAAAGAGAAACAAAAATGGATGTTGGGAAAAAAAGTTGTGAGACAATTGCAAATATTATTTTCCCTATCAAAAGATTTATCTTTATATTGTTTTGAAAACAAGAAAATACATATCAAGAAACATAGAAACTTAATAACATAAAAGTTGTATATCTCTTCAAGATCTTTCCAAGTATGTAAACAATGCCAAAAATGGATGTTGGGATAACAAATTATAGATTAATTACTAAATTAGTCTTGATACATTTTAAGGGTGGAAATTTCTTATATAATTTATATTTATTTTTTTATCAAAAATAATGTGTTCCCATTATTAATGTATGCACATTTCTAAAGTGCATGAAAATTTATTTTTAATTCTTATTTGGAAAACTTCACAATAGTCTGCATGGTAGTTCAAAAGGCAGTAAGGGTATTTTAAAAGTATAAGTATATATATATATATATATATATATATATATATATATATATATATATATATATATATATATATATATATATATATATATATATATA
>ML789272.1:115150-128316 GCA_009831015.1 Picea engelmannii
GCAATTTCATAATCTTGTATGAGCAAATAAAACCATACATAAACCATTCAATAGATGACAAAAATGCAGATTTTACTTACTTGCACTAAGAATAATCATGAAAATACTATGCAAGATTACCATAAAAGCTTCCAAGATTGATCCAACTTGCAAAAATTAGCCCTATACAAGAGTGTGCCTCACAATTTCAGCCAATAGCCCCTACTAGGGCACAAATTTCAGACCTCTCCTCTTGTGTGAGGAGTTGTGATGTGTAAAATGAAAGTACTTTATGTTTATTTATACAAAACTGACGACTTTTAATTAATTTTAGGTCAAAATAAGGCCGACTTGGACAATTTACAAATAAATTCAAATTTGATATAATAAAAAATAATTATCATCTAAAAACACCTCCAAGGGTGATGTCATGCCCTTCTAGGGTGACGTTGATGCCCTAAGGTGGAACATTGGGCCTAGAATGTAGAACACTTGGCCTCCAAAGCCCCCAGATGATGCCCACACATGCCACCAAGCTCACAACTTCCTCCAAAATGAAAACCCTACATGTGGATGACGTCCAAGGTCATGATGGTGACGTCCTGGGCCTTCAAGGTCTAAAGTCCATGTGGAAGAGCAAGATCCCCCTAAGTCTAGGTCTTCTAGGGTTCCTCCAAAGGCAACGCCCTTCTTTCTTCCTGATGCAAATAACTGATGTCTTCTTGCCTCTGGATGGGGTTACAACATCCATCTGTGGGATTTAATCCCCCATGAAGGTCTGAGCTAGTCATTCCCTCATGTGTACCTGTCCATCGGGCAAGGCCCTACAACAACAACAAGTACGCCCTCCAGGGGTTCATAAGTCACAGGGATCATAACATGTAAATCACATCCAATAATTAAATTACCCAAACATGTGCATCAAACCCCCCTTAACCCAGAAAAATGCTCAAAGACGTTATGCAATTTGACAAGTTAGGTTTGAAGAAGGTCTTAGGGTGTCCTATTGGGCTAACCTTACTCAAGTTTGGGGTGTTTCCTAGGTGGGAGCCAATACAGGTCACGTAAGTGTATGAGGTGGCATAGAGTAAGTGTTTGGGCATGGGGTGTAGTAATAACAGGGAAATGCAGGTCTTACCTGTGGGTGCCTTTGTAGAGGGAGAGCTGCACCTTGTTATAGATGTTATTGTTTCTTAGCCCATTTATTTCCTTTTACTCTTAGCTTCATTTCTTTTGATCTTTTTCTCTTGTTCTTCAAGGGAGTAATTGAGGGACACTGTCCCATCTTGATGACCATAGGTGACAACATTATCCAAAAACATTTCACGGAGATGAGAAGGTTCGCTCGTGATGAGACCCCCTTTCTCTTGGTTATGCCACCAAGAGCCACTACCCTAGTTTGGTGACCATATAGGTGGTAGTGTCATACCACTACATGCCCATGGTCATAATAGGTCGACTCGTGATGAGACCTCCTATCCACCAACTAGTACCTTGAGTGTTTATTTGTCTTATGGGTTCCCTTTTCTTACTGAGAAGTTTTATATTGCTTTCTTGGGAATCCCTGGGTGAAGCATCTCAAAGGTTTCAATAGGATTTTAACTCTTGCCAGCTACTTTTACCCTCTGGGCCTTTAGCCCCTTCTTCCCACATGGCAAGGTACAACCCTTCCTAGTGTGGCCAATCCCAATGCCCAAACAAAGGTAAGGGGAGAAGAGAGGAATACAGATGGAAAGTGGTAAGTATGGAGGGAACGGACGATGACCTTTCACAGACCCCCCAGTGGCAACCCATCTTAAAGGGAGATAAACTTACTAGGGCATCATGTCACCCTTCCAAGCATAAACAAGTCAAAGAGCATAATTTCCAAGCAAACGTTATGAAATGAAGGAGAATTCAATGCAACATATTCAAGTGCTTCAAGAATTAGAATGAAACATACCATGATACCCGAACTCATTAGCTCATGGAGCAAGACTTACTGCTACTTCAGGAACATGCTGGTGGGATGGATACTACTGCTGTTGATAAATGGCCTACAATGAAGAAAAGAGGGGCCCTCTGGGGCCATGCTCAAGTCATCCAGCTCTTGGTACTCCTTGTCTAGGACCCATGGGCCTCAAGACATGATCTCCTTAGTTATCCCTAGGGTAGGGGATAACATGGTTCATGACATACATAGGTTCATATTGTCTCATTTATGGGTTCCTTTGTAGAGGGTGTGTTGCACCTTTGTTTTCAATGCAACCTTTTTTGCAATCCCATTTATTGCCATTAATTAATTAAAGTCCAAAACAATTGGGTGTTGGAATTACTAAGACAACGNGGGGGGGCGTGAATCAGTTGTTACTATGCTTAAACAATTTTATGCCTATTAAAATATTATTAACCTTCTCCAAGTGATCATCAAGATTATGTAATACATGAGAAACAAAAATAACAAACATCAATCAGACATATGATATACATAGAGACAGATATTCACGAGGAAACCCATAAAGGGAGAAAACCTCTTCTTTCTGTTCTAAGACTTTTGCGATTATTGTTTTGTTCAGAGAGAGCTTTCGGATCCATCGCATAGGTTTTATTTTCTTCGACGTTTCAGACCAAACTAGTGTGGTCCATCATCAGGAAAGTGCTTTTTGAAAAATGAAGGAAAAGAGAATATAACACATATATAAATACTCAAAAAGTTATTGTAAGGAGCTGACTTACTGAAATAATTAAATTTTTTTAGTTTACAATTGTTTGTTTAATTAATTAATTAATTGTTTTAATAATTAATTACCTATTTGTTTAATACTTTTTGTTTATTAATATTTATTTTTAATTTATAAAAGAGTCCAAGAGATAGCATTAAACTGTGGACCATCTTGTTAATTAAATTTTTTTTTTTAGTTTACAATTGTTTGTTTAATTAATTAATTAATTGTTTTAATAATTAATTACCTATTTGTTTAATACTTTTTGTTTATTATTAATTTATAAAAGAGTCAAAAAGCGCTTTCCTGATGATGGACCACACTAGTTTGGTCCGAAACGTCGAAGAAAATAAAACCTATGCGATGGATCCGAAAGCTCTCTCTGAACAAAACCTCTTCTTGTTCGAATGATAGGCATTCTTTTAAGTTCTATACATCATATTTCTTTAAGCACCAACTCAAAATGAGGCTACAACCTCTTCTTTAACAAGCTGCAACTTGTTGAGAGCACCAACTCTCTGGTTTCTCTAGCACCCACTAGAAGGAAGCATCAACTCCTTGAGTGTTCCAGCACCAACTGGATGGAAGCACCAACTTTCAGTCACACAGGCACCAACCTGTATAACATAGAACAATGGTTCTCCCTTCTACCACCCTACCACCCTGGTTTTTCTGGCTGCAACCAGATGGAATCTACAACTCCCTATGTTCAAGCACCCAGTTGAAACTCTGAGGACAACAGTCCTCCCTAGCACCACCCTGATTATAAATCTTTACTGTAATAAGACCTTACAACAATACAAACATTTCAATGCTTACCACTTATTCTCTATTATTCAAATTTTTTATGCTTCTGTCTTTTCATGCTTGGCTCCACTTGCTGTCTGTCTCCATATGCTCTTCCTCTGTTGTTATCATGCTCTTAGGTTCTCGTACAGTCTTCTATTTTCACCATTTCTTCTCTGTCCAGCTTATGTTCTTCATCTCTGCATATTTTTGACTCTTTTTCTGCTATCCACTTGATCACATACAGTTCAACTTATTTTACCGAGAAACAACAACCTCTCTCTGTCATGACATTTTTCTTTTATTCCTGTTCTCATTATCCATTACACTCTGCATCTCCAACACTTAAGTCAGGAATCTAAAAAATTCTCAGAAATCATGATTCCAATGCTCAGGAACGATGATTCAACCGCTCAGGAACAATGATTCAGTTAGTGTAACTGAATCATAACTGATCAAGAAATCATGAAGTGAAACAACAACCCTTTGATCAGATTCTGTTTGATCAACGCCATTGGATTATACACGCAGAGGCCCTTATGAATTTTCAATACATAACCTCTGATGTGGAACCTAGCAGTGCTAGCTCCTTCCCCTATCTTCCACTGATGTGACCTTGGGTGATGATATCATGTGACCATGCGAATCATGACACAACCAAAGGTGGTTTGAGATCAAACTGTGTTCCACCCCGCAATTTACCTCTAGCCTCCACGTGTCCTTTCTCCAAAACTACGGTTTCAATTGCGGCTTGCCCTTAACTTTTTAAAGTTCACACACCTTCGATCCTCGCAATGCGAGGAGACTGTCGATCTCACGATCTTGATAGTGCTCCTGAGCGAACTGTTCAGATCTATCCCCTTCATACTTCAAGACTTCACGACTCGCGATGTAGGAAGTTAGAGCACTTCCTTTCTTCGAGGTTCGAACTCCTGAACTTTGAAATTTGTCGTGCCAGATCAACGGTCCACAACCTTCCTCAATCAATGCCTATGATCACCTTCGTGAACTCAGACTTCACAAGTTTTCGCTTCTCCTATCTCCGATTTCCCAATTTGCGAATCAGCGTAATGTTGATCTCTCACCACGTGTCCTGCCTCAATGGATGACCAGGATTCCTTCACACTTTGGGACTTCGCACTTCGCGATGTGGAAAGTTAGCACTTCCTTTCTTTTGTTTCCCAATTCCCGATTCTCCGCTCTCGTTCGATCGATGGCCCACAACTTTCCTCGATCCAATGGTCTAGATCTTCATAGTGCTTGATCTGACGACCACTATCACTCCTCCCGTCGAGCTTACAATTTCTTCCAACTTAGAATATTTTCTAAGTATTCAAAGGATTTGACCTTTGTTCCTCCTACGAGTCTGTCTCTTGGACCTCGTCTACACTTCTGGAAAGCGTTGTCCCTTCTGAGCTTTCTCGCCAATGTAATGGTAAATTTGATATCTCTTCTGAGCTTTTGACTTCGTTTGGATTCTCAAAGGGTTTCGATGCTTTGGACCTGAAGGGCCTTTCTAATGCACTCCTGACAGTCCTGTGCTCTTCATCCTAAGCTTGTAGGCAACAATTCCCGATGCTATCATCGATGTTTTCCTATTTGCCATCATTGTTTCCAATATGCCATCGTCGATGTTGTTCTTGCCATCAATGAAAAACACACTCTTCCTGTAAATATGCCAACAATCTCCCCATTTGGCATTGATGACAACCTTGAAAGGCTGCACTATTCTTCCTAGACCTCCAACTGTAGCAGACCACACTTTTTTCTCCCCCTTTGACATCAATGTCAAAGAGAACTAAGAGTGACTCTGTTCTCCCCCTGAAGAACTCTCCCCCTGATTAGATATACTATGAGCACTGTCCCCCTGATCAAATATACTATTTTAACTTGATAATAGGGTCACACCGAACTTCTGGCATAGATACTCAAACTGAGCTATTGCAAGCGGTTTAGTAAAGATATCAGCTATTTTCTCTGTGGAAGGAATATAATTCAGTTGAACAACTCAGTTTGTAACCTGTTCTTTGAGAAAATGATATTTTATTGGTATATGGTTAGTCTTTGCATGTAGAACAAGATTCTTGGAGACAATAATGGCACTGGTGTTATCACAGTGAAGTGGAATTGGATTAGTATAAGTTATCTTCAAATCTGCAAGAGTTTGTATCATCCATAAGATCTGAGTGCAACAAGTAGCAACAACAATGTACTCTGCCTCTGTAGTTGATAATGAAATAGATCCATGCTTCTTACTAAGCCATGCTACTAACAAATCACCTAAGAAGAATGCACCTCCACTGGTGCTCTTTCTCTCATCCAAACAGTTTTCCCAATCAGCATTTGAATATGCAGTTAATTGAAAGTTTTGATTTCTAGGATACCAGAGAAGTCATTGTACCCTTCAAATTTTTGAAAATCCTTTTGACATCTGCTAAATGACTTTGTTTAGGAGAAAATTGATAACGACCTACCATTCCAACTTGCATTATATTAGGACGAGATGCTGTGATGTACAGAAGGCTGCCTATCAGTGATCGATATGTTCTTTGATCAACATCAGGTGTAATATCATCTTTACTGAGCTTGCAACCAACCACCATAGCTGTGCTCACAGGTGTAGAATCTTCCATCTGAAACCTCTTTAACATCTCTTTCAAATACTTTTCTTGAGAGATAAATAGCCCTGCAGAACTTTGATTGATTTGTAAACCAAGAAAATATGATAGTTCTCCTATCAGGGACATCTCAAAATCAGTTTGCATAGAATTAGCAAACCACTAAACTGAATGGTCATTGGTACATCCAAAAATAATGTCATCTACATAAACCAAAACAACTAATAAATCATCACCTTCAGACTTAATGTATAGATTATTGTCAGCAATACCTTTCTTGAACCCTTTGTCCTGTAGAAATCTGTCCAGTCTATAATACTAGGCTCGTGGTGCCTGTTTCAGTCCATATAATGCCTTTTTCGACTTATAGACATAGTCAAGATTATATATCAGTGAAAATCCTTCAGGTTTCTCCACATATACATCTTCTTCTAGATCTCCATTAAGAAATGTTGACTTAACATCCATTTGATATACTTTAAAGTTCTTATGACATGCATAGGCAATAAATATTCATATGGCTTCCAATCTTGCCACTGGTGCAAAGGTTTCATCAAAATCCTATCCTTCAACTTGTGCATGCCCCTTACAAACCAATCTGACTTTATTCCTAACAATTTGTCCTTGTTCATTCATTTTATTCTTAAACACCCATTTGGTGCCAATTGCATTCTTATCTACAGGTCTAGGAACAAGCTCCCAAGTATTGTTCTTCTCAATTTGATCCAGTTCCTCATTCATTGATTTTAACCAATTTACATATTTACTGGCTTCATTAAAGTTCTTGGGTTCCACCATGGATATGAAGGCTATATGTGATTGCTCAATGTCTTTGATTATCGTTCTCCTGGTTTGTACACCTTTGTCTTTCTCACCAATTATCTGACTTGCATGATGATTGTTTTGAGTAATTCTGGAGGGAGGATTTGATGTTGTCTGCTGATTTGAGTCTGCCTGAGTATTTGTATCCTCATCTGACTCAGAGTCTTCTCTTTTTTATTCTTGGACATGTTCATCTTCAACTTCAACTATATCCTCTATTGTTGATTCAACACTGCTTACATCTCATACTGGGATTTCTTCATCAACTTTTATGTTAATACAATCAACCAATTTATGCAGCCTCTTATTATAGCATCTGTATCATTTACTGTTTGTAGCATACCCTAAGAAGATACCTTCATTAACCCTGTCATCGTATTTGCCAAGATTTTCATCATTGTTCTTGATATAACACTTACTCCCAAAGACTTTAAAATGCTTGATTGAAGCAGGTCTTCCAAACCATAGTTCATAAGGAGTCTTGTCACTTTGTGGCCTGAGATGAGCTTTGTTAAGAATATGTACAATTGTATGAATTGCTTCTACCCAATATGTTTGGGAAATATTCCTTTCATTCATCATTGATCTTTCCATCTACTGAACTGATCTATTATGTCTCTCAACTACTCCATTTTGCTGTGGAGTCCTTGGAATAGTATACTCTCTTTTGATCCCATGTTTATCACAAAACTCTTTGAAGTCCCTTGAACTAAACTCTCCTCCTCTATCAGACCTTACTGCCTTCAATCTTTTTCATGTTTGATTCTCAGTCAGAGCCTTAAACACTTTGAATTTTTCAAATGCTTCAGATTTTTCTTTCAGAAAGGCAACCCATGTAAGTCTAGAATAATCATCAATAATCAACATGAAGTAATTTTCTTTTCCTGTACCTTCCTTCCTTGATGGTCCACATAAATCCATATGTACTAACTGAAGAGGTTTCTTTGTTGATGCAAAGTTATTAGATTTAAACTATGTCTGAGTGAGCTTTCCTATTTGGCAAGGTTTGCATACAAAATCATATGGCTTTGATATTTTTCGAAGATATTTTACTGCCCCACTGTTTCTAAGTTTGATTAGATGATCAAAATTTAGGTGTCCAAGTCTCATATGCCATAACCAGCTTTCATCATACTTGCTTAAGTGACATTCTTCTTTTTCTTCTTTCAAAATATAGACATTGTTTTCTGTTCTTATGCCTTTTGCAATCAAATGTCCTGAATTCACAACTTGTATTTTACAATCTTTAGAAGTGAAAACAACTTTACATCCTCTGTCACAAACTTGACTGACACTAAGCAGATTATGTTTCAGACCATCTACAAATAACACGTCTTGAGCTTTCCCTTTTCCATTACTTAGACTTACCATTGCTTTACCTTTGATTTTTCCCGGTGCATCATTTTCAAAGGTTACATTTCCTGATTTGCTTTCACTTAGAGATTAAAACTTACTTTTGTCTCCAGTCATGTGTTTGGAACATCCATTGTCAATATACTAAGGGTTCTTTTGTATTTGAGATGAAAGTACTAGACCACATTTTTCACTATCTTTCTTTTTCCATGTCTGGCATTTCTGGCTAAGGGTTTTATCCCTTGATCTACTTTGTAATACTTCAGATGGCAGTTTGCATCTTTGTGGCCAAATTTATGACAGTTATAACATTCGAGCTCATTGTTCAATAGGTAAAAGTGATTGGTGCAACTTTATCTACTCATTGGCTTTTTAGTTCTATGTTGCAAAGATTGTTTATTTCTTGATCTCCTAAGTTGCATGTCCCTAAACTTAATTTGACAATTTGCAATCTTATGACCAAAATTAGAGCAGTAAAAACAATAACCATGGAAGAAATTTTGGTACCTGAAGGATGGCCTTCTTCTTGGAATTTGTTGCTCCATCTTCTGATATCATTATTTTTTATCAGGGATCATCTTGTCTTTATTAGCTTTTGGTGGCAGAGTACTCACATGGTATGATTGTCTGCTAACTTGGAACTTGATCATATTTACTGGCTCTTTGCTTTCTGTCTATTTGCTGCTTGAACCACTTACATAGCCTAAACCATTCTTCAACAAAGGAGATCTCTGTTTGCTCAGAATGTTGTTTAGTTCTGTTGAGGCTTTAATGCTTGGAAGATTTTGGAGATACAATGCTTTAAACTTCTCCATCTCTTTTCTGTTTTTTACTACCTCTTCTTCCAAGGCTTCACATCTTGCCTTCTTCTCTGATAACTACTGTTTCAGAGTGTACTCTATTTTCTTTGCCTCTTCTAACTCCACTTTTAGTAGGGCAAAGTCTTCATCATGTTTTTTACCATTCTTTTTAAACTGCATCAGCAATTGTTTTTGTTTTCTCTTCTTATGTCTGAGTCTGCCAATCTCTTCTAAAGCACTGATTAATTCACCTTCCATATCAACCACAGATTCTCCATCATTAACATCACATCCTGTGCTTTTATTATCATAATCCTCTTTGGCCATAAGCATAAATTCATTAACCTTATCTTCACAGGAAGAGTCTTCTATCTGTGTCTTCTGAAGAGTCATCATTGTTTACACATAAACTTTTCTTTTTACCAAATATCTTGGATTTGTACTTCTCTTCACCTTCAGAGTTCTGGTCCTTCTTCTTGTGTGGACACTTAGATGCAAAGTGTGTTGCACAACTGAGAGGGGGGGGGGGGTGAATCAGTTGTACCTGTGCTTAAACAATTATGATTATTTTAAACACTTTACACAACATTTAATGACAGTCACAATAATGCAGGGAAGTAAGCAATAGAACATTTAGCATCAGTCACACATGTGAGATACACAGAGATAGATATTTCCTGAGGAAACACATACTGGGTAAAAACATTTTCTTCTTTATATGATAAGTAATCTTTAAATTCTTTACATTATCATACATATGAGCACCAACTCATAATGCGGATACAACCTCTGTTTTGCAAGCTGCTACTTGCTAAGAGCACCAACTCTTTGGATTCTCTAGCACCAACTAGAAGAAAGCACCAACTCCCTGGTTTCTCTAGCACCCACTAGAAGGAAGCACCAACTCCCTAAGTGTTCCAGCACCAACTGGATGGAAGCACCAACTTCCATTCACACAGGCACCAACCTGTATAACAGAGAACAACAGTTCTCCCTTGCACCACCCTGCCACCCTGGTTTCTTTGGCTGCAACCAGATGGAAGCAACAATTCCCTTTGTTCAAGCACCCACTTGAACCTCTAAGGACAACAGTCCTCCCTAGCACCTCCCTACCACCCTGAAATATAAATCTTTGCTATTATGACTTATTACAGTGATATAAAGTTCTTCAATGGCTTACCGGTCTCATCACTGTTCTGCTACACTGCGCTTCTCTGTCTGCATCAGTGTCTTCTGCACACTCCTTGCGCTTTCTGTTCTTTTGTCTTTTATGCTCTCTGCACCATGTCCCTTTAGTGTACCATTCCCTTTCTATACATTTCTGCTGCTGCGCTCTGCCTCCTTCACACCTCAATCAAAATCAACAACAACCCCATTTCTTCTTTTTTCAACATTCTTATCGTCTCTATGCACCTTGTGCATGCGATCTACCCCTTGCTCTTGCATCCTCTCCCCCACTAATCTCCTCCACATCGGGGTGTTTTCTCCACTTCACTCTTCCACAACTATCCCATCTCCCGTGTGCCACGTTGTCTCTTTGTGTTCTGCATCTCCTCCTCATTGTGAGTGCTCTGCTTGATCATCATGGTAACTCTTCAGCTTCTCTGGCGATTTTTCCCATGCATCCATCATCACTGGGTGTTATATCGAGATTCCTCAGCTTCTCTGGCAGTTGATACTCTTTGTCTTCTTTGTCATAGATGAGCTCATCCTCTGGCATAAACCATCATTTGTTTCTAGCAGTTACACTGTGAAGTGAAACAATAGCCCTCCGATCTTATTCAAATTCATTTGCATCGTTGAATTGATTTCATTGAATCTTGCATTCATTTTTCCATTTCACACTTCGGCATTTCGGGATCCCCGTGGTAAAGATTTCGTTACTCTCCATGTACCAATCCCCGAAACTCCGAAATGGAGCTTGTCTGCACTAGCTCCTTCCTCCATCTTCCACTAATGTGACCAATGGATGTGACCACAGGCTGAGCCAAAACGTGTTTCGTATTTCAGCATTTCGGCAATCCTGTTGTGTGGCATCTCGACTCTCCAAGTCGCGATCTCCGAAACTCCGAAAAAGGAGCTTGCCGCTTCAAGCTTTTCTCTACAGCTCTTCAACCATGTGACTACGAGAGGTGACCGAGTGCTTATCCATATAATGCTTTTGTGATTTCGCTTCTCGACACTTCGGCGTTCCTGTGGCAATGAGTTCTTGATGCTCCATGTCCCGGTATCCGAAGCTCCGAAATGGAGCTTGGTTGCACTAGCTCCAATCATTTCAGCATTTCTCATTTCTACCTTTCACGATTCTTGCGATGAAGAGTCTCGTCACTTGACTCTTCCAACTCCCGGTATCCGAAGCTCCGAAATGGAGTCGGATCAACGGTCCACACCCTAGATGATTCGACGGTCCAGATCTCTTCGTGATTTCACACATCGCGATTTCGACATTCTTGACGTGAGAGTTCTTGACAACTCCAACTCCTGGTCTGTGAAACTCTGAAATGGAATCAGCTAACTTTTCAGCTGTTCACACTTCGCAACTTCAAGATTCCTGTCATGAGAGTCCTTGACATATCCAACTCCCGGTATCCGAACCTCCGGTATGGAGTCTTTGACATTTCACGATTTCACATTTCGCGACTTTGGGACTCCTATAGTAAGATTTCTTGACATCCCCAAATCCCAGTATCTAAAATCGTCCTCCTTCTTCCAGGATTTCGACGTTTCGCATTTCGCAATTCTTGGACTCCTGATGATGAAGAGTCTTGACTCTTCCAACTCCCAGTACCCGAAATTGTCCTCCTTCTTCCGGGATTTCGTCGTTTTGCATTTCGTGATTCTAAGACTCTTGATGATGAAGAGTCTTGAATCTTCCAACTCCTGGTATCTGAAACTCTGAAATGGAGTTATTTCCCGGTCTGTGAAACTCTTCGTTTATGTGCCTATTTCGGGATTTTGGGATTCTAGATTTCGCAACTCCGAGACTCCTGTGTTGAAGAGTCTCAACTCTTGACTTCTCAATTTCCCAGTATCCGAAACTCCGAAATGGAGTTTACGCTTCTGATCTTTCCATGCCATTATCCATGCGTTGCTGATCTTCCTTGCGTACCTGTTTGCCATCAAATGAACAAGCACACTCTTGCACTCTGCATGCACCATTGCACTTTCTCTTTTGAGCTTATGTTGTCCCTGTTTTTCCGTCGCTGCGTACTCTGATATTTCCATCAATGACAAGCACACCTACCTGATAAACATGCCAACAAAGTGACCTATATTTCCACAGTTAAAACATTTGAAGGTCATCTTGCCTTGGTATTTGCCTGATCCTTTCTTTAACCTTCTCACAAATTTTGCCTCAATATCATCTAATTCCGAATCAGTATTCTTGTCTGCTTTAAAATATGCTTCTATAGTGGTGGATTTATCTTTGTTAATTCTCATTTCATAAGCAGTTAGAGTTCCTAGGAGTTGATCAATAGACAGAGTTTTAAGATCATTCAGTTCTTCTATTGCAGAAACTTTTGGATTAAATCTACCAGGCAAAGATCTTAAAATCTTCTGAACTAAAAATGTGTCTTCAATCTTCTCACCAAGACCCTTCATGGCATTCACAAGCTCCTCAACTCTTAAAAAATATTTACTAACTGTTTCATCCTCATTCATCTTCAGTTGTTCAAATTTCAATCTACGTGTCTGATGTTTGGCATCTTTTACTTTCTCATCTCCTTCATAATTGCTAATAAGTTTATCCCACATTTCTTTGGCAGATTCAAGTTGCATGACCTTTACAAATTCAGCTTCAACAAGCCCACTCAAGATAGGATTCATTGCCTTTGAATTGAAGCTAAATTTTAACTTATCATCTTTGGAAGATAACACAACAGGTTTTGTATATCCAGTCTCTACAACATCCCAAATATCAACACCTAAGGCCATGATGTATGTTCTCATTCTCACCTTCCAGAAGGAAAAATTTGTGCCATCAAACATAAGAGGCTTATTGGTTGAAGTTCCTTCATGGCTTGTCATGTTTAATCTTAGTGATCTACATTCAAATAAAAGGAACCCACTCTAATACCAATTGTTGGAATTACTAAGACAACTGA
>ML789272.1:136409-216790 GCA_009831015.1 Picea engelmannii
ATTACCGACTTAGTTAATCCTCAATGGGGATTAACCTAATAATAAAAATAATAATAATGACATGATTAATCCACAATGGGGATTTAATCCAATAACAAAATAATAAGAATGCTCTTCGCAGTTACATTATTTCAACAACTTTCTAGATAACAACATTCCCCAATTGTTGGGAACATCAATCATGACCACATTGATCAAGAAAGATATATCAGGGAAAGCATCAAGACTAACCTCAAGGTCCTTTATAAGACTGTATGATGTGACAGGTCTAGACGCTGAATCACACATATTCTGAATTGGTCATGAGATGAGAAGGTCAAGTTGTTGCATGATTTCCCAAGGCATGATATTTGTGGAGACACCTGAGTCCAAGACACAATTATGAAGGATGAGGCCATTTACTTGGATGGTGATGAAGAATGGTGTAGGTTCATCGTATTTCTTATGGATTTTGTCAACTTGGGGGACAATGGGAGAGTCCCTTTGAAATCATTCTCTACTGGGGTCCATAATATCGTTGTATTCTTCCTCCTTAGGGTCAAATGATGGGG
Organism: Picea engelmannii; assembly: GCA_009831015.1. Classification (NCBI taxonomy): domain Eukaryota; kingdom Viridiplantae; phylum Streptophyta; class Pinopsida; order Pinales; family Pinaceae; genus Picea; species Picea engelmannii. Next base: position 136,961 of record ML789272.1, read on the forward strand.
GACATCATTAGATCCAAATGTTGTTGAGTCTGGGTCATCTTGCTAAGGGAAAAACGTATGGGCTTCTTCTTCAGGAGGAAAATGTTGGTCCACACAATCTTCGCTCATGAAGGTCTGAGAATGTGTCTCATCATCTTTCGTGTTTGAAAATATAGTGCTCCATTTTATTTTGATAGGTCCTTCTATGATATCAGTCTTGTTGACAAGGATATCACGGGTCAAGGTTATTTCTGTAACTTCGTCTTGAATGGAGACTATTCGAGAGAAATCATCAAGTCCGTATAAATTGAGACTTTCTTCTACCTGACAAACAATTTCTTGTGCTTTCCCGAGATTCTTGGGTGACTTTTCCTTTAAAAGGAATTGGAAATATCCCTTGAAAGAAAGTAGATACTTACTTAAGGCATTGGTTTCTGACAATGAATTGGAAGGTTTTTGATTAAGTAATGCATTGAACCTGTCATTGAACTCCCCAACAGATTCTTCTTCATGTTTTAGTATCTCTTGGTTTTGGGAAAGAAGGAAAGTCGAATCCCTATCATCTCCCCACCTTCTTATGAATGCATTTTCAAAGTCCCCTCAGGATTTGATGCTCTTACTTGGAAGGTTATTGTACCATGTTATGGCATCATCTGTTAACGAAGCAGAGAAAAGTTTCATAATCACATCAGGATGCTTATTCCCAACTTCTTAGAGTTCGAGGCCATCATACAACTTTGTCAAATGCAGGTTGCCCGAAGTATTACCTTGAATAGAAAATTGAGGCAACCACGACTTGGATTTACTAGGAAGACTATGTGAACCACCTTAGTTTTTACTCAGGTCCAAGGGTTTGAATATCTCAATAGGAGACCATTTAGAAGGAGCCACAGGAAAATAATGTGTGTATTTATGCCCACTCCAAGTTGTCATAAATGGAGTCGCTAGATAATCCCTCAATGATTATCAAAAGCAAAAGAGGGGATCACCCTTAGTGGAGTCCCCAGGTAAGATTTGTAAGATAAGGGATTTGGGAAAATCTCACCAAAGATTTGTTGTTTGAGGAAAGTTGACTCAATTTTCCCCGACAACAATGCCAAAAATGTTATCACACATTTGTACTTGTCCAAAGCCCAAGACAAGTAGGTGAAATTGGCATAACAATAAGACATCCCACCACTGTCACCTTAATGAGAAATACCCACTTTTAGGGATGGATGAATGTCCAACCCAAGGGCGGCGTCCTCGATGATCTAAAGGGTTGGGTAAGCTAAGGATATGGTTAAGATATACCCCCCTCTCAATGGTCACCTAAGTCAAGAATGTCTATGTCCGAAATATTGAGGCAAAGAAGAGTAATTGATGTACCTGCTCGGAACAAGAATAATTTAGCATATATATATATATAGCAATTTCCGAGCACAAGAATGAATAAAGCCTCAAAGAAAATAGACAATGTAAATAAGCAGTGGCTGAAGTAAAAATGCGATAAATTATCAGTTTACAACAACAATTAATCCTTTGTAGCAACCACAATAAACACTACTCATAATAGCATGAAAGTACACTGAAAACTTAGCATTTATTCCATAGATCAATTAGCACTTTCCTAAGGAAATTTCTAAGTGTGTTAAGTCAATGTTAGTTGAGTGTATGCGACAAATTACAAGGTTTAAGATGGTTGTACCAATATATTTGTAACAACAACAACACAATTAGTCAATTAAACTAAGCCAGGTTAGAACTAGTTAGTGAAAGCTTTGAATAAAAGAGTGTAAGAGTTCTTTTGATCAATTCCTTTAACAAGAGAAAGTAGAAATCAATTTATTTTGGGCTTATGGATTCAATTATAGCAGAAAATTAACTTGGAGAAACAAATTATAATAGTAGTCCAAGGATAAAGAGATAAATTCTAGAGGTGTTGGCACTTCAAGGCCTCAAGCATTCAAGTCTCAAAGATGAATTACACTAGAGAAGAAACACTTTTAGGCACTAGAGAATCCTTCTCTCCTTGGACTATTGAAATATATTATTGCAACTAGCAACTAGAATAAGACTACTAAAGTGCTAGCACATTAGGGCTTTAGAATCCTATCCTAGACAAAATATCCTTGACAATTTAACAAGTAGAAAGACTAGAGAGGGAAAGAAACACTTTAAATTTCTCTCCTGGGTTTTAAGAAAGTAATTTCATAATCTTCAATATGAAACAAGTAAAATCACCACAAGCATTTATTACATAAACCCTAGTTGAAGGATTTCCACCACCAAAATATCCAAAAGACATCATAAGAAGATTCTTCAAGAAGGTGTGCACTAGCAATTTCAGCCAAGTACCCCAATAGGGAAAAAATTTCAGACCTCAAGTCCTCTTGCGAGGAAGAGTTATGATGAAAAATAATTTGAGGCTAGCCATACTTATATGGGAAATCCTAGCCCCATTAACCCAAAAGTTACGTCTTTTCACAAAATTGAGCCTACTTCTTAATTTTCTCATTAAAATTACAATAAATTTAATTTTTACAAAGAATAACCCTAAAAAGGATGGCGTCGTCTCTTCTAGGTTGACGTTAGGCTCTCAATGAGGGATGTTGAGTTGGGAAAGTGCAGTGCTAGGCCTCCAAAGGCCACATACCATGCCCACACATCCTAAAATCCTCATCAAGCATCTCCCACATCATCCATCCATGAAACTCTAGCCTTAGGTGACGTCATGGGATAGGAGGGTGATGTCCAAGCCTCCAAAGGCTTCCGTCCAAGTGTGGGAGGATGGGAACTAATCTCTCGGGTCATGCGAGAGTGCCTCCAAAGGAAATGAACCACTTTCTTCACTGTGCAAATGGTGATCAGAAGCTTGCACTAGAGGTGGGGTCTTTGCATCGATCTCTGGGATCCGAAGCCCTCATGAAGGTTTGAACAAGTCATCTCCTCATGAATACCTGTTCACCAGGAAAGGTCCTACAAAGACAAATAAATACACCCTCCAAGGGTCCTATTATCCCCGTTTTCTAGGGATAACTAGGAGATCATGTCTCGAGGCCCACAAGTCCTAGACATGGAGTACCGAGAGCAGGATTGACCCAAGCATGGCCCTGGAGGACCCATCCTTCTTTTCTTCACCAGATTTGTCTTATCAGTAGCAACAACATCCATCACCATCGGCTTGGACTTGCATTAGAGAAGACTCTTGCTCCATGAGGTAATTGGTCCAGGTATTATGGTATGTGTCATGTTTGATCATTATAACTTTCTTATATATGCATCAGGTTCCTTACATTTCTGACGACTGCTTGGATCTTACACTAACCCACTTGACCATTATTGGGGGGATTAACGGGATGCCCTAGCAAGCTGATGTCCATAGGTTTTGGTTAGCCACCAAGGAGGATTTAAAGAGCCATCGTCCGCTCCCACCATACTATCACTTTACATATGATCTCCCATACATCCATCCCATTCCCCTAGTCTGGCCATTAGGATGACCTTTGAGGGTTACACTTGGTCCTGTGGGAAGAAGGGAATAAGGGCCCAGGGGGTAAAATAAACTGGTAAAAGGTAAAATCCATAGAAAATAAAATGTAGAGATGCTTCGTCCAGGGATCCCCAAGAAGGCAATAAAAGGTCTCTCGACAAGAAACAAAAGGGACCCGAAGAAAAATAACAAAACAAGACCTAACCAAGAGGATGGGAGGTCTCATCACGAGCCAACCCATTATGTTCATAAGTATCTAGCAGTTTGACATTGCCATTATCTGGTCACCATGCCAGGGCAATGACCTTTGGTTGCATGGCCAAGGTAAAGGGGGTCTCATCACGAGCCAACCTTATCACTTCTGTGAAAATACCAGTGGTTAACACTGTCAGCTCTGGTCACCACGCCAAGGCAGTGTCCTCTGGTCAAACCTTGAAGTAAAAAATAAAGAATAAAGGCAATAAAGGGGCTTGGAAAAAGTGCATCCATGACGGGTACAACTCACCTCCTACAAAGGCACCCACGGACAATAACTAGCCCTGGTCCTCACTATGACTGGACATCCTTAGACCATATCACTTCATGGACATGGCTTGAATAATCTTCTATGGAAACTTTCCTCTTCTTACGAATACTAGCCCAATAGGTTGTTCTGTATATTTCTTCAGCTTTGTATAGTAGATCAGTGTAATGTCTTTGAGCTATTAAAGGATGTGCTAGGGGTTTTATGCATGTATTTGATAAATTTAATGATGAGATATGATTGACATTGCTATGATCCCGAGGACTAATGAGCCCATGGAGGGCGAAGTTTTGGATGTGCAGGACCATACCCGATGGACAAGTACTAGTGGACCGGTACACATGGGGATATGATTAGCTCGGACCTCCATGGGGCTGAAGAGCCCATCAGATGGTTTCTAGGATGGAAAAGAAAGGAAAATGTTGTGATGAGCTTTTTCACAGGAAGAAGGAAGGACGTTCCACCCAGGACACTTTGGCAGAGCCCGGCCTAGGGGGAATCACCCACTGCAGATGGAACATTTGCCTTTGATGGACATGATGTCACCCAGCAGAGCAAGACGTTATCCTGAGCATGTGGCAATGTGATGGAGCTATTTGGCACATGTGGCAGCTTGGAGGAGCCCTAGAAGGGCCAATGTTTGGCTTCTGGATGCTGGATTTGCCCAAAAAGGGCCAACGTCTCCCTTAGAAGGGCTTGACGTCCCACTTTTTGCTCACATTATGTCATTTTTCTAGCAATTAATGTTAAAACAGTGTAAATTTTGTAGTCAGCCTTGTCAGTTGTTTTAATGACCTATTTTTTAATTTGAAGGGTCATGGATTGGTATAAATAGAGGACATTTTTCCTCATTTTGACATAACATAACTCACTCTCTTGTGAGAGACTATATTTTAGCCTTTTGCTTGGTACTTTTGGTGTTGGAAGTGAGGTGCAACTCTTCTTGGAGGATTTCTCTTGGCATTTATGGTGTTTCTCTCATGGAAGTTTTACAACTAGGGTTTGATTATGCATTCTTCATGATATGTAAGTGATTTTTTCATGAAAAACTTCTTAAGTGAATGGTTGTAGGCTTAATTTCTTACATTTGCTATTATATTGCTAAATCTTGAAACCCTAGGTAGCAAGCACACTAGTAGATTATTGCTACATGTCCCCATGTTTGAGAAATTGTTTTAGCCATTGATAAAGGAAGATATAGCCTAGTCGTTGCTACACTTTTCTCCCTTTTTCTGGGTAAGCATTAAAGTTATAGGTTGAAGAGAGGAGACGTCCTAGGCCTAGTTAATTCTACACCTAGGGTCTTAATCTTCTAGGGTTTGAAAAGCCTTGCTCCTGCAACACTTTTCTTCTTTAGATCTGTACTTTGAAGCTAGCCATTTTGCCAAGTGTATTTAGAGAAAGAGGAAGGAGCATGAGGCCTTTCTTAAGCAACACTGGAATGAGCTTCCTTCCCTTAGGGTTTTGATTCTAGGGCCCTGCCATTGCAGCACCTTGGAACCCCACCCTCTAGTCTCTAAGTTTAAGTCCTCCTGAGATCTTTTGCCCTTACTTTGACTCCATTTACCCTAAGGCACTGATATTCTTTCCAACGTTGAGCTTGTAGTGTGTAAAATCATCTTTCAAACTTTTAAATTCTGAAACCCTAACTAACCCTAACGCCACTAACTAGGGCTGACGTCATACCTGACGCAGCAAGCCTTCTAACTCAGCAATTAATGATGACGTCAATAATTTATTGAGTTATTGTTGATAGAAAATACTGTTGGCTTGGTCATTTTGTGATAGATATTGATGAATTGGTGATTTTTCATTAGCTAATTAGTGAAACGTTGACCTCATCTTATCTGTTATATTGCTTGTTAAATGAAATCAGATAATCAAGAAGTACTAACCTTTTGAATTATAGCCTGAAAATATACATATAGTGTTGTTATTGTCTTGTTCCGAGCAGGTGTTCTCAACAAGGACTTCACTTCTTTATTGGCTGATTAGCTGGATTATCTGATATTGGTGGTAACCTGAGAGGAGGGAAAACCTTATTTCCTGACCTTATATTCTTTGCCTCTTCAAACCCCAAGTTACTGGGGACGTCTCCCCTGGGCTAATTTCCCTAAACAGAAAGAGCCCCCCATCGAGGTGATAGTGGGTGGGGAAGGTTCCTTGTTTCGCCAGTTTGACCTTTATCCTTTAAGCCATTTGACCTAAAATACAAACTGCGCGATAACATTTTGGCGTCGTTGCCGGGGAACACTGAGTCAATCTTCCTCAACGACAAATCCTTTGGTAAGCCTTACCTCAAAGAATTTACTCTTACAAGCTTACCTGGCGACTCCACTAAGACTTTATTCCCCTATTCTTTGATAGTTTCAGGAAAACTATCTGGCGACTCCATGACGACCCGTAGCGGAAAACTGTATTCAAATCCTGCTACTGTGGCAACCACCACTCTAATAAACCCTATGCCTCCAATCAATCCAAATCCTCACAAATGGTCTCACTCAGAGAGTTTCAACTTCTTTGATTTCAGCAACATCCAAGGTGGAGTACATGATTTGCCCACAAATGCAAACTCTTGGCTGCCTTTCTTTTTAGGAAAGGGTACCCCTGGAAACTCACATTGGACCCATTTTTGCGACAGTGTTGACTTTCATTTGGTCGGTCAAGATCACCCTGATGTTTTTATGAGGGTCTTTGCAAGTTCTCTTATAGGAGATGCTAAAGTCTGGATTGATGGACGTCCCAAGGGAAGCATAAAAAACATTGAAGAGCTGCAAAAGGCCTTTAAAATAAGGTGGTGTGATAATGAGCATTCACAAGAATCCTTTTCTCAATACCTCAACATTTTCAAAGGACCGTGTGAAAGTACAAGAGATTTCAGTGATAGGTTCAATCTTGTCCTTAAGAAGATCCGGTCAAAGGTTGGTTCAGAATAAGCCATCATCGATCACTACCTGTCCTCCTTAGAAGGAACCTTGCAATTCAACGTTAAAGACCGGTCACTGACAACCTTGGAAGAAGCACAAGACATGGCCTTTCAGATTGAAAGAAATCTTGATTTTGATGACTACATTCAACAAAGAAACCTGAATTGTGAACTATGGGATCCAGGCAATGAACCTATGGCAGAACTTGAAACCCCAAGCGTCCTCCAGATCGAATTAGCTCCCGCCAAAAGGAAATGGAGCCTTTCTCATAAGAGTGATGTCTCTTCCCAAGAACCTCCGTTGAAGAAGGCCCATCCGGAGGGGGAAGTTGGGGATGTATCACACAAAAACATTGGGCTAAGCCTTCCTCAAGACTTCTCTCTTTTTGTTCATCAGGTAGGACACCCTATTTCTAAAAATTGTGAGTTCAAACCCTTTTATGTCTCCCTCCGAGTCAAAGACTTTATCCTCCACAACTGTCTCCTACACCCAAGAGCCAAAACCAATATAATGACAGAAGAAGTTATGCAACAATTGGGCCTAAAAATTTCACAACCAAATACCAGAGATAATTTCGCAAAGGGAATCATTAACAATCTCGAAGTAGCCTTTGAATCCTGTCCCAGCGCTCCTTTCTTGATGAATGTGGTTGTCGTGAACGATATTAATAATTTCGGGATTATCCTCCGCAATGACCTTCTTGAACACTTGAATGGAAGCATTCACAAAGAGCAGTCCAAAGCCCTCATCCCTCATCCTGAAGGAGGATTTTACACCATCTACAATGAGCCCTTTGTTGGATCACCAGTTGAAAACCCCGATGAGATAGATGATCAACTTTTGTGCATCAATAGTGGTTTGAATGATTGGTTCATTCAAGAAGGAAAGTTGGATATGGAAACAGTTGAAGAGACAGAAGGGATCTGGACCTTGGAATTCGATGGCTCACACTCAAGCTTTGGATCAGGTGCTGGAATAGTTTTGACAGCTCCGTCAGGTGAGGTCTTCTACCATTCATATAGGTTGGAATTTTGTTGCACCAACAATGTGGCTGAATATGAAACTTTGATTCTGGGACTCAATTTGGCAATCGAAAAAGGTGTCACCATCCTGGAAGTGAAAGGGGACTCAGACCTCATCGTGTCACAAGTTTTAATGAGATTTGCAACTAAGAATGAGAAGTTAAAAAAATATCGAGATGTAGCTCAAACTCTTTCAAAATCCTTCAGAAAGATATCAATTGAAGTTGTTCCTTGAGAAGAAAACCATGTAGCTGATGCTTTGGCCATCTTAGCCTCCACTTTGCAACCATGAAAAGGACCTCTTCATGATCTGTGCAGAATGGAGGTTCTTTTTAGACCTTCAATCCCCAAAAATCTAGAGCACTGACAGGTCTTCGAAGACGATGATCAAATTATCAGATTCATGGAGAATAGCAAGGAATTCAAAGATACACAGATTGCTTTCCTGGCTGATTCTATGGACTTGGAAATCATCAACCTACAAAACAATACCTTACCAAAGGGTTGTATTCCTCTAGAGAATTTGTTTGACATGCATGATGTTTTCAAAGGAAAAAGAACCAATAAGCAAGCTGAGGAAGCCTTGGAGTTCAACATTGGTACTGAGATGGATCCAAGAATGGTCAAGATAGGAAAGGGGAATACCAAGAAAGCGAGGAAGGAAATACTGGAGCTCATTAGGGAGTTCAGAGATACCTTTGCTTGGAACTATGATGACTTAAAGGCCTATAGAGGAGATGTTATCCAACATGCTATACCCTTGGTGGAAGGGGCCAAGCCATTCCGACAAAAGTTGAGGCACATCAACCCGAAGTTAGCTGGACAGATACAAAATGAACTTCAAAAGATGGTTGACGCTAGTATCATAGCCCCAATCAGGTATTATTCTTGGATGTCAAACTTGGTAGTTGTTCGGAAGAAAAATGGTGATATCCGCCTGTGTGTTGATTTCCGCAACCTCAACCAGTTGTCGTTAAAGGATAATTATCCTCTCCCAAACATGGAGCATCTGCTTCAATGAGTCACAGGGGCAGGGATGATGTCTATGTTAGATGGATTCTCAGGATACAACCAAGTTTTACTCAAAAGGGAGGATCAACTCAAGACTGCGTTTACAACACCCTGGGGAACTTTTATGTACTTGAGAATATCGTTTGGCATCATGAATGTGGGTGCCACCTTTAAAAGAGCAATGGATTTTTCCTTTAGGGACCTTATACAAAAAATCATAGAAATTTACTAGGATGAACTCACAGTCGTGTCCAAAGATAGGAAAGACCATCTCTCCCACCTCAGGATTGTTTTTGAACGATGTAGGAAGTATGGAATCTCACTAAATCCTAAGAAGTCTGTTTTTGGGATTGACGAAGGAAAATTGTTGGGACACGTGGCCTCACCAGGGGGATTCTCCATTGATCCCGAAAGAGTCCAATCCATAAAATATGTCCGCCCTCCAATCAACAAGAAAGCCCTACAATCTTTTCTTGGATAAATCAACTTCATTCGCAGATTTGTGCCTAACTTTGCTGAGAGGATAAAACCATTAAGTGCTCTACTGAAAAAGGATGTTGCTTTCAGGTGGGGAAATGAGACTAACAGATCTTTTGAAGATATCAATAATGCCATCTCCCAAGCCCCCGTCTTGATCAGCCCTGATTTTTCACGAGATTTCATAATTTTCTCATTTGCATCTCAGGATACTATTGTAGGTGTATTGATGCAGAAGGATGCTGACAACTATGAACATCCTGTAGCATTTATGAGAAAAGTCTTAAGAGATTCAAAATTGAACTACTCCATCACAGAGAAGCATGCCTATGCCTTGGTTAAATCCCTCAAGCATTTCAGAAATTACATCGGTTACAATAAAATCAAGGCTTATGTCTCGTACCCAACCGTGAAGGATGTTTTATCACAACAAGACTGTATGGGCACTCGAGGAAAGTGGGTTTCGAAAATCCAAGAGTACGACTTAGAGATAAAACCCACCAAGATAATAAAGGGACAAGGTTTGGCCCAAATGTTGACTGAAAGCAATCAGGAAGCCATATAGACGGGAGAAAATGAGCAGGTGAATGTAATAATTAGTGAACTAGAACATGATGAGTGGTATTCCGACATAGTTTATTACCTAAAGAACTTGTCTTGCCCTGATCACCTGGTGGATTACAAGAGGAGGGCTTTGAGGTTGAAGGCTATGAAGTATTTCCTGACCGAAGATGGACTTGGGTGGAATAATCCTGATGGCGTTATACTTCGATGCGTAAACAAGGACGAGGCAAAGAAAATCTTGGAGGAATTGCATTCTGGGCATTGCGGTGGACATTTCGCTGCACGTACTACTGCCCATAAGATTTTGAGGGCTGGTTATTATTGGCCAACACTTTTCTCAGATGCTTATCAACACGTTCGATCTTGCCAACCTTGCCAATACTTCACCGACAAACCAAAGCTTCCAGCACAGCCTTTGAAACCAATAGTAGTGGAAGCACCATTTCAGCAATGGGGTCTGGACTTTATCGGTGAATTCAAAGACAATTCAAGTAATGGCTATTGATGGATCTTGACAACCACGGACTATTTCACTAGATGGGTTGAATCAATTCCTACAAAGAAGGCCACCGAAGAGGTTGTCATGAACTTCTTAGAAGATCGGATCATAACCAGGTTTGGGGTCCCTTCCAAGATCACTACGGATAATGCCAAATCTTTCAGCTCCTACGCTCTGGTAGAGTTTTGTTTCAAATATGGCATTACCCTATCCCATTCCTCGAACTACTACCCACAAGGAAATGGATTAGCAGAGTCGACCAACAAGAACCTCATGAATATCCTAAAAAAGGTCATCGGGGAAAATAAGAAATCATGGGATAGTAAAATAAAGTATGCAGTATGGGAAGATCGAATAACAACAAAAACATCCACGGGAAAAAATCCTTTTGAGCTGGTATATGGACTTGAAGTAAAAATTCCTATAAACTTGCAAATTCCTATCCTTCGATTCGCACAACAATATGACACAGATGTAGAGGCAATCCAAGGAAGAATAAATCAACTAATAGAATTAGATGAAACGCGAAGAAATGCCTTGGGGCAAATGACAAGGAACCAAGAAAAGATAAAGAACACTTTTGATCACAAAGCCAAGGAAAGAAGTTTTGCCAAAGGAGATCTTGTCCTGCTATGGGATAAAAGGAAAGAGAAGCCTGGTATGCACAAACAAATTGATAGTTTATGGGGAGGGCCTTATAAGATCGAGAGTTGTGCAAGTACAAATTCTTTCAACCTGGAGACAATGGAAGGAGAGATTCTGAAACTGCCAGTAAACGCTTTACATATCAAGCGTTACTACCCTCCAGACACATGACTATATAGGTAAGTATGATTAGGTAGGCATTTCCGTGTATTATACCATCTGCATTTATTGTTTATTTCCTTATATGCATCTTGATTGTTTTATCCCATATATATACATGTTATATTTTGCGGGGTGGCAATACCACCCCACCTTTTGTTGTTGATGTTTCTTTTCAAGTGTGAGTAGGTTTGCAGGTCTATGCAAGAGATGTTGAGGTTCTCATGCGCTCTACGGTGAGCACATGTCCTCGAGTTGGAGCCAAATGTTATCCCTGTTTTCTAGGGATAACTAGGAGATCATGTCTCGAGGCCCATAGGTCCTAGACATGGAGTACCGAGAGTAGGATTGACCCGAGCATGGCCCTAGAGGACCCATACTTATTTTCTTCACCAAATTTGTCCTGTCAGCAACAACAACATCCATCACCATCGGCTTGGACTTGCATAAGAGAAGACTCTTGCTCCATGAGGTAATTGGTCCAGGTATCATGGTATGTGTCATGTTTGATCATTATAACTTTCTTATATATGCATCAGGTTCCTTACATTTCTGACGACTACTTGGATCTTACACTAACCCACTTGACCATTGCTGGGGGGATTAACGGGATGCCCTAGCAAGCTGATGTCCATAGGTTTTGGTTAGCCACCAAGGGGGATTTAAAGAGCCATCGTCCGCTCCCACCATACTATCACTTTACATCTTATCTCCCATACATCCATCCCATTCCCCTAGTCTGGCCATTAGGATGACCTTTGAGGGTTACACTTGGTCCTGTGGGAAGAAGGGGCTAAAGGCCCAGGGGGTAAAAGCAACTGGTAAAAGGTAAAATCCATAGGAAATAAAACCTAGAGATGCTTCGCCCAGGGATCCCCGAGAAGGCAATAAAACGCCTCTCGACAAGAAAAAAAAGGGACCCAAAGAAAAATAACAAAACAAGACCTAACCAAGAGGATGGGAGGTCTCATCATGAGCCGACCCATTATGTTCATAGGTATCTAGCATTTTGACATTGCCATTATCTGGTCACCACGCCAGGGCAATGACCTTTGGTTGCATGGCCAAGGGAAAGGGGGTCTCATCACAAGCAAACCTTATCACTTCTGCGAAAATACCAGTGGGTAACATTGTCAGCTCTGGTCACCACGCCAAGGCAGTGTCCTCTGGTCAGACCTTGAAGTAAAAAATAAAGAATAAAGGCAATAAAGGGGATTGGAAAAGGTGCATCCATGACGGGTACAACTCACCTCCTACAAAGACACCCACGGACAATACCTACCCCTGGTCTTCACTATGAATGGACATCCTTAGACCATATCACTTCATGAACATGGCTTGAATAATATTCTATGGAAACTTTCCTCTTCTTACGAATACTAGCCCAATAGGTTGTTCTGTATATTTCTTCAGCTTTGTATAGTAGATCAGTGTAATGTCTTTGAGCTATTAAAGGATGTGCTAGGGGTTTTATGCATGCATTTGTTAAATTTAATGATGAGATATGATTGACATTGCAATGATCCCGAGGACTAATGAGCCCATGGAGGGCAAATTTTTGGATGTGCAGGACCATACCCGACGGACAAGTACCAGTGGACCGATACACATGGGGATATGATTAGCTTGGACCTCCATGGGGTTGAAGAGCCCATCAGATGGTGGCTGGGATGGCAGAGAATGGACAACGTTGTGATGAGCTTTTGCACAGGAAGAAAGAAGGACGTTCCACCCAGGACACTTTGGCAGAGCCCAGCCTAGGGGGAATCACCCACTGCAGATGGAACGTTTGCCTTTGATGGACAAGACGTCACCCAACAGAGCAGGACGTTATCCTGAGCATGTGGCAGTGTGATGGAGCTATTTGGAACGTGTGGCATCTTGGAGGAGCCCTAAAAGGGCCAACATATGGCTTCTGGATGTTGGATTTGCCCAAAAAGGGCCAACGTCTCCCTCAGAAGGGCTTGATGTCCCACTTTTTGCTCACATTATATCATTTTTCTACCAATTAATGTTAAAACAGTGTAAATTTTGTAGTCAGCCTTGTCGGCTGTTTTAATGACCTATTTTTTTATTTGAAGGGTCATGGATTGGTATAAATAGAGGACGTTTTTCCTCATTTTGACATAACATAACTCACTCTCTTGTGAGAGACTATCTTTTAGCCTTTTGCTTGGTACTTTTGGTGTTAGAAGTGAGGCGCAACTCTTCTTGGAGGATTTCTCTTGGCATTTATGGTGTTTCTCTCATGGAAGGTTTACAACTAGGGTTTGATTATGCATTCTTCATGATATGTAAGTGAATTTTTCATGCAAAACTTCTTAAGTGAATGATTGTAGGCTTAATTTCTTACATTTGCTATTATATTGCTAAATCTTGAAACCCTAGGTAGCAAGCACACTAGTAGGTCATTGCTACATGTCCCCATGTTTGAGAAATTGTTTTAGCCATTGATAAAGGAAGATATAGCCTAGACGTTGCTACACTTTTCTCCCTTTTTCTGAGTTAGCATTAAAGTTATAGGTTGAAGAGAGGAGACATCCTAGGCCTAGTTAATTCTACACCTAGGGTCTTAATCTTCTAGGGTTTGAAAAGCCTTGCTCCTGCAACACTTTTCTCCTTTAGATATGTACTTTGAAGCTAGCCGTTTTGCCAAGTGTATTTAGAGAAAGAGGAAGGAGCATGAGGCCTTGCTTAAGCAACACCAGAATGAGCATCCTTCCCTTAGGGTTTTGATTCTAGGGCCCTGCCATTGCAACACCTTGGAACCCCACCCTCTAGTCTCTAAGTTTAAGTCCTCCTGAGATCTTTTGCCCTTACTTTGACTCCATTTACCCTAAGGCACTGATATTCTTTCCAACGTTGAGCTTGTAGTGTGTAAAATCATCTTTCAAACTTTCAAATTCTGAAACCCTAACTAACCCTAACGCCACTAACTAGGGTTGATGTCATACCTAACGCAACAAGCCTTCTAACTCAACAATTAATGATGATGTTAAGCATTTATTGAGTTATTGTTGATAGAAAATACTGTTGGCTTGGTCATTTTGTGATAGATATTGATGAATTGATGATTTTTCATTGGCTAATTAGTGAAACGTTGACCTCATCTTATCTGTTATATTGCTTGTTAAATGAAATCAAATAATCAAGAAGTACTAACCTTTTGAATTATAGCCTGCAAATATACATATAGTGGTGTTATTGTCTTGTCCCAGGTAGGTGTTCTCAACAAGGACTTCACTTCTTTATTGGCTGATTAGCCGGATTATCTGATACTGGTGGTAACCTGAGAGGAGGGAAGACCTTATTTCCTGGCCTTATATTCTTTGCCTCTTCAAACCCCAGGTTACCGGGGACGTCTCCCCTGGGCTAACCTCCCTAAACAGAAAGAGCCCCCCATCGAGGTGACAGTGGGTGGAGAAGGTTCTTTGTTTTGCCAGTTTGACCTTTATCCTTTAAGCCATTTGACCTAAAATACAAACTGCGTGATAACTGGTCCATAAGTCACAAGAATCATGCCAAGTAAGCCACGTCAAATAATCAAACCACCTGAACATGTGCATCTAACACCCCTTTTCAAACCAAACAAATGCTCAAAGACCTTATGAAATTTGTCAAATTTAGGTGTGGGAGGGGTTTCAAGGCATCCTATTGGGCCAGTCAATTCTCAAGTCAAGGATTTTTTCCAAGGGAAACCCATCTAAGCCATGTATGAGTATGAGGTGGAGTGGGGTAAAACTTCTGGACATGGGGTCCATGACATACAAGGGTTCGTATTGTCTCATTTATGGGTGCCTTTGTAGAGGGTATGTTGCTCCTTCATTTTCAATGCAACCTTTTTCCAAGCCCATTTATTGCCATTAATTAATTAACAACCAAGCATGGAAAGAGAGGGACACCATATACGTGTACACACCTCAACAAGCGAGAAATCTATATAATGCGAGTTTGCTTTTGCCTTTCAATTCTTTTAGGAGAAATGTTTCATCCTTCTCAACACCTCTTGGGCAAGCATCTAGAAGGTTATGATTTGGATTTTATCATTTTCCAACTATATTCCCCCTTGGGCCTTCAGGCCCTTCTTCCCATGAAATGAAGTACAATCCCTTCTTGGGTTAGTACACCCAAAAATCCCAAAATACGAGGAGACGAAGGGAAGAAGTATGGAAAGTGATAAGTATGATTGGGAATGGTACGATGACTCTTCAAGGAACCCCTGGTAGCACCCTGTTCCCAAGGGTGACCAACTTACTATGATGGAATGACACCCACCAAGGTTACATAAGGCAAAGAGTATAATTTCCAAACAAACATTAAGTAATCAAGAAATAATTCTTTGCTACACATCCCAATGCTTCCATTATTAGGGTGATACTTACCATGATACTAGACTTATTACCTCATGAAGTAAGACATGTTGTCCTTTGGGGCCAGGACAGTGTGATGGATGCTTCTCTGTTGATGGTGATGTATGGTGGTGAATTAATGAATAGAAGGGGCCCTGTGGGGCTATGCTAGTCAATCTATCTCTCGACACTCCATGTCTTCTACCTGTGGGCCTCGAGACATTATCTCCATAGTTACCCCTACTGCAAGGGGGGTAACATGGCCTAAAATATGATTTAATGTCTCATAGGCCCTAGATATGGTCCCACATCCACATAGGCCCTATAAAGAGAACATTTATCCCATGGATGTGATATATGCACCATTATGTGTTTTCCACACCAATGATGAGTTTGACAGCCCCAATCATGGTTCGAGAATGAAAACAAATGTCTTAGGGCATGAAGCAAGATTTTAGAATTCATGGGCCATCATGCATCATGTTTGAAACCATCACAAGGGACATTTATAATGAACCTTAACCATTATAA
The DNA here is from genome assembly GCA_009831015.1 of Picea engelmannii. Taxonomy (NCBI): domain Eukaryota; kingdom Viridiplantae; phylum Streptophyta; class Pinopsida; order Pinales; family Pinaceae; genus Picea; species Picea engelmannii. Next base: position 153,119 of record ML789272.1, read on the forward strand.
TCCTTGCAAACATGTGAAAAGTAATGTCTTTTCCATTAAATTCGATGCTTTATGGATTATTCATGATGCAAAGGGCCCTATAATATCAAATAGGCACACAAAGGGAATATGGAAAGCATCACTTAGTTAAGGATCTCTTAGGATTAATTATGGAGGACATATGATAGTTGTATATTAGTTATTTGTAAGACATATGTATTAATAATATGATTTTCATTACTCGATTATAAAAAATATGAGAATGAATATTAGTAATTGTATAATTTACATAGAACACTAATGTCATATGATGCATGCACATAATGTAAAATTAAAATTTCTAGGAGGGAAAGTATCATATGTCCATGTTTTTTTTTATAAGTTAGTATCTATATATTACCTATCATAAATAATCTGTACAAGGAAAACATACATCCTGATACTTCTTATTTTCAGAGCCTGAACTGCCCCGATGATCCAAAAAGGATCCAGAGAAGGCTAAGAATAACTCAGAACTCACAGAGGCAACTCAAAACGCTCATAATGGCTCCAGCAGATAGAGAAAGGGAAAAAATTCAAAGTTCCCAAAATTCAGTGAAAATGGCATGATCGTGAAGAGAGTGTCACAAGCTTTCTAACGACACAAACAAATCGTCAAATGAAGTTATGGTTTGAAAGATATTCGTGATCAAAGTTGCAGTCAAATAGGGCCAATCAACAGGGGGACACATCATCATCTGTACTGCTGACGTGAGTAGTTGACATGGTAGGGTGATGTCATCATACATGATGTCGATGTTAGCATGCCATGTGGCAACACTAGAGGCTGCGACATGTCACCCACCATTGGGCTTTTCAGCGGTCCATGTGGACCAATAGAAAAGTGTCACATGGCACCACCCAGGAAGAGCCACGTGTTAGTACAGAGTGACAAAGTAGCCAAGTCAACATATAGGTGGGCATATCAGTGGGCTCCACATGACCCAATCATCGGGTGACATGTGGCAACCCAAAAAATCCAATAATAACCCATGAACGAATTTTTGTTTTAAGAAAAATATGGCGAGTCCGACAAATTTGGAGGACCACGCCAATGTCAGCAGATAGTGGAAGTATCGATAGTGGATCCACTAAACTTAGCGGGAAATGGATATATTTTAACATATATAACAAACCAACATTTAAAATTGGAGACCGGTGGGATTTGACCTCGATACCTCCGCAATACCCAATGCCTTTACAACTCCGCCCATAACCAATGTGCCACCGATGTTGCTTGGTATATCCACCCAGATTCAATACTTAAAAGGTACAATCCGCTTAGAGCCGGGGAAGGAGGCACATACCATATGGACTTGTGGGCACATATTTCGAGATGAGACTGTCATAATTGCAGGTTTCAAAGGGCACAAAAATCGAGACAAAATTCCTCTTGGGCTTGGGAGTGCCAGAGTCGGATCACAGTGTGGAGATAGTCATTTTTGGGTAATTCGACACCACAAATCCAATGGTGATGTCTATTTTCTGATCTGGGCATTATTTCTACAACTTGATTTTAGAATGAGGTGTATTCATGTATTTTCCAAATTCTTTTGTTGAGTTAATGAAAGAGCCTACCCATTTGAGAGCAAGACACAGAGATGTAGTCCACCAGGGACGAACTCCGTTATCAAGTTTTTGTTTTCAAATATGATGCTTATGTATCTTCATTTATAAGTTTTCCCTTCTTTAATGGTGCACTTTAATTTATGCTCATTTAATACAATTCTTTATAAGTCACGATGAAAAGATCTCAGATCATGTTGGTATCAGAGCAGTCGTCTTTGACTTGAATTGTTGAGTGTGAATGCTTACTAGGGACAATCATAAGTAGGGTGAAGGAACTCTTAAGACTTTCAGTCCCGAAGTTGGCTGTGTATCCAGAAGGAAGAAAATGATAGAAGAGGACAAGCGTGATGAACAGGAGAAAAAATTTCACATGGTCTTTTATCACATGTCAGAAATAGTCGAGTGAATGTATGGAGATTATGAGAAGAGGATGAAGAAGAAAGGGAAGAAAAAGGAAGCACATGCAGATGATGATGCTTCGGTAAACCAAGGGGCTGGAGGAGATCCTCCTGAGCCTCTGTCTTCACCTTCGAGTTCTATTTATTCTTCCTCTAAGCATTCTCATCACTCTCATCATTCTAGCCATAAAGCCTCTTTTAAGAAACCATTATTAAAGCTTGATGTAAAATTTGCTTTATCTATGTTTAATGGAGATGCTAATCCTAAAAATCTAGATAATTGGATCTGACAGGTTGAAGTGTTTTGTCGTGTCCAACATATTGATGAAGAGGAAGTTAAAGTGCAACTGGCTTCTCTTCAGTTGGAAGGCACCACTCTCGTATGGTGTGAGAGCAAGCTTCAGGACATAAGTAAGTGTGTTAAGCTTCTTTCCTCATGGTCGGAATTTAAATTAGCAATAAGGAAGCAATTTTATCCATTAAGATATTTACATAAAGCAATGATGGAATGGTAAACTTTAAGGCAAAGTAAAGGGCAAACTGTACAAAGTTTCACAAAAGAATTTAGGAAGAAAGCTCTTGCATTGAACATTCCTTTGGATTCTTATGAGACTTTAATGAAGTATATTGGCACACTTCACAGTTATATTCGACACACTTTATTGTTGTTTAACCCCACTGGTCTTGACGAATTTTGTGTGCAATCCACTCACCTTGAGAACAAGAGGAAACATGTTCAAGAAGATCCCACAAAGAAACCTTCCAATTTCCCACAAAATACTTTTAAGAAGTTTAAAAGGAAGGACAAGAAGACTGCTACAGTGATGAGAGAAGGAGGAAAACCTTCTTGCACTCATTGCAAGAAGAGCGATCACGATGAAGAACATTGTTGGAAACTACATCCGGAAAAGAAACCAAAACAGTTTGGTGGAAAGGGGAAGACAAATACCATTGCTACGGTACAACAAGATCTTGGTTCCGATTCAGGAGACGAAGGAAATATCACAACGGTTGGAGTGCAAGGTAAAGATTCTCTTCATGCTAGTTCTAGTTCCAATGATCAATCTCATGTTGATGAACGAAAGAGGAATGAGTTATTTCACATAAGAGTTGTATCTAAACATCCTAATATAGATACATTATTTGATCCCGATTCCCAAGTAAACATAATATCTGAAGCACTTGTCAAGAAAATGGGTCTTGAAACGAAACCAAATCTGAAATCTTATCCTCTTGGTTGGGTATGTGACAAAGAAAAACTTAATGTCACCAAACAATGTAGGATCAGATTTGCTATTGCTTCAAAATTGATTGATGAAGTGGATTTGGATGTTGTTCCACTTGATATATGTGGCATAGTGTGGGAAGTCCTTATCTTTATGATAGAAAAGCAGTCTTCTTTCGTCATGAGCACAAATACCACATTACTAAAGGGGGAGTGGAATATATTGTTAGATCTCACAACATGAGGGTGAATACAACACTTGTTAGTGCAGGTAAAATGAAAAGACTTATAAACGCTAATAAGAGATATGTACTCATGGTCGTCAGAGAGAAAGATGTTGGGACATCTGACGCTTTCCAAGGGTGTGATCCATCTCATAAAAAGGAATTAATTGATATTGTTTCTAAGTATGATGATATTTTTCAGGAACTAGATGGATTACCTCCTAAGAGGGAAATCCAACATGAGATACATCTTCAACATGATTCTCCTATTCCTAATGTGGGCATGTACATGCTGTTAGTTTTGGAGATGATAGAGATCAAGAAGTAGGTACATGGCTTATTGGATCAAGGGGTCATCAGGCCTAGTTTGTCTCCTTGTGGTTCTCCGATCATGATGGTGCCAAAGAAAGATGGCACATGGCGAATGTATGTTGATTACCGGGCCTTAAATAAAATCACGGTGAAAAATCGATACCCTCTTCCTCACATAGATGATTTACTTGATCAATTGAAGAATGTTGTCTATTTCACTAAGTTGGATTTGTGCAGTGGATATCATCAAATCAGAGTCGCAGAACAAGATGCATGGAAAACTACCTTTAAAACTAAACATGGATTGTTTTAGTGGCTGGTTATGCCGTTTGGGATTTGTAATGCTCCGACAACTTTCATGCGTGTGATGAATGATGTATTCAAGCCTTTCATAAATGACTTTGTGATTGTATATTTAGATGACATTCTTGTTTTTAGTGGGACTTGGGATGAGCATGTGAGGCATGTAAAGCAAGTATTGGATACTTTGCAAAGGGAAAAGTTGTATGTAAAATTCTCTAAATGTGAATTTATAAAGACTACACTTGTGTATTTAGGTCATATTGTAGGAGGAGGACAATTAAAAGTTGACCCTTCCAAAGTTGATGTAATTGTAAATTGGCCCGAGCCAAAAAGTGTAACCGAAGTTCGAAGCTTCTTAGGTGCAGTCCAGTATTGGAGGAGATTCATTCCCAACCTCTCCTTCATAATAGCTCCTTTGCATGCCCTAACCAGTGTAAAGAACACTTTTCAGTGGGAAGGAAAGCAACACAAATGTTTCGACACTTTGAAGGGAAAGATCAGTACCGCACCAGTATTAGCACTACCGAATCTTCAACAGCCTTTTGAGATAGAGACAGATGCCAGCGGATACGCCATGGGTGCAATACTAATGGAATATCGTAAGCCTATCTGTTACCACTTTGAAACTTTTAACCAAGCTATTGTTAACTATCCTACATATGATAAAGAGTTGTATGCATTAGTCCATAGTGTAAAGAAATTGAAGCACTACTTGTTAGGGAAATAAACCATCATACATACATATCACCAACCCTTGCAATATATTCAAGCACATACCAAATTGCAACAATCTCAACACTACATGTGGATGGGTTTTCTACAACAATTTCACTTGGTAATCAAGTACAAAAAGGGTACAAGTAACAAGGTAGTTTATATGCTTTCTAGACCTCCTATTGTTGCTTCTATTATTTTGAAGAATGCTTCTTTATCTCATGATAGCTATATAGAACAATATGCCATCGATGAAGATTTTAAATAAGTATATGCGAAGCTAACCCTTGGTGCACAGGTAGAGAACTATTGTCTGCAGGGAAAGATACTTTACCATCTTGGAAATCTATGTATTCCTACGAGTGAACGAGTCCATGTGATATGAGAAGCTCATACTTCTGTTGTGTCTGAGCATTTTGGGGTAGGAAAAACTATGGCTCATTTGCATAGGTTTTGTTACTGGCCTTAGATGAAAGAAATTGTAACTAAATATGTAAATGGGTGTGTGATGTGTTCTACTTGTATTCCCACTAATAGAAAACTGGGGGTATACTCACCACTTCCTGTTCCATCCCATCCATGGAAAGTATATCCATGGATTTTGTAGGGGGTTTACCCATGACCAAAGGGGGTCATGATTATTTGTATGTTGTAGTGGATAGGTTCAACAAGATGTGTATCTTGATGCCTTATAAAAAGCAGATCACTGTTGAGCCGACTGCTAATCTCTTCTTTCAACATGTTTGGGCTCACTTTGGATTACCCACATCTATCATCTCGGATCGAGATACTCGATTCCCTGGGGACTTTTGGACTAGCTTGTGGAGAATGATGGACACCAAATTGAAGAGGAGCACTACTTTCCATCCACAGACCAACAATCAGACAAAGGTGGTAAATCGAACATTGGTACTTTTTCTTCAAGGCTACTGCAACAAGTGTCCCAAGGTATGGGATGAATAGATACCCTATGTACATCACACACACAATCAAGCTTTACATTCATCCACTCAGAGTTCACCTTTTGAGACATGTTTTGGGTACCTACCAAAGGTTCCTTTGGACTTGATGTACGAGAGAGATGCTGATGTAAATGGAGAACAAACAAAGGATAGATCTCGCAAGTTCATCCATAGGATTCAACTGATACACCAGGTAGTCAGGGAACAATTGGAGAAAATTCAAGCACAATATAAGGCTTGGCATGAAAAGCACAGGTTTGATCATTAGTTCTAGGTTGGAGACCGGGTATGGCTTCACACAAACAAGGAGAGATTGAAGGGTGAGGGAAAGAAACTCAAGCCTATTCGTTATGGACCCTTCACTATCTTGGATAAAAGCGGTACCAATGCTTTTCGTCTGGATCTTCCACCTTATATGCAGATTTACTCAGTTGTGAATGTTGAGAACTTGAAACTTTTTGAGCCTCAAGATGAGGAAGTTTCAATACCATCAGTTGATGAGTTTGCACCCGAGTACTTGGATGACCTACAGGAAGGTATAATTCTGGACAGGAGGATGAGGACTTCACGCGAGGGTGATATTGATTATCTTCGAGTAGGATTAAAAGGCACACATCCAATCAAGGAAAAGTGGATTGAGAAGGACAAAGTGAGGGGAATTTTCCCTCACTTACCAGTTGATTGATGAAATCTTTTTGTGGTCCAAAAATCTATCAGTGGGAAGGTGTGATCCAAAAAGGATCCAGAGAAGGCTAAGAATAACTCAGAACTCATAGAGGCAACTCAAAATGCTCAGAATGGCTCCAACAGACAGAGAAAGGGTATAAATTCAAAGTTTCCAAAACTCAGTGAAAATCAAATTATCATGAAGAGCACCCTGCAATATTTCTAATGGTGCAAACGACTCATCAAACAGAGTTACAGTTTGAAAGATATTTGCAGTCAAAGTTGCGGTCAAATAGGGCCAGTCAACAGGGGGACACATCATCATCCGTACTGCTGACATCAGTAGCTGACATGGCAGGGTGACATCATCATACAGACTACTGACATTAGCATGCCACACGGTAGCACCCGAGACTTCCATGTGTCACCCGCCATTGGTCTTTTCAGGGGTCCATGTGGACCAATAGAAAAGTGCCATGTGGCACCCCCAGGCGATGCCACGTGGAACCACCCAAGAAGCGCCATGTGTCAGTACGGAGTGACAACAACTACGTCAGCATACAAGTGGGTGCCACATGGCCCAATCATCGAGCAACATGTGGTAGCCCGAAAATGTCCAATATTGACTAGTAAATGAATTTTTGTTTTAAAAAAAATATGGTGGGTCCACCAAATCTAGCGGACCATGCCAATGATAGCAGATAGTGAAGTATCGATAGCCGATCTTCTAAACTTAGCAGGAAATGAATATATTGCAACATATATAACAAGCCAATGTTTAAAATTGGAGACCGGTGGGATTCGACCCCGGTACCTCCGCAATAGCCAACACCTTTACAACTCCGCCCATAACCAACGCACCACCGATGCTGCTTGGTATATCCGCTCGGATTCAATTCTTAAAAGGTAAAATCTGCCCAGAGATGGGGGAGGAGGAGTGGACCATATGGAATTGTGGGCACATATTTCGAGATGATACTATCATAATTGTAGGTTGTAAAGGGCATGAAAACCAAGACATAATTCCTCTTGGGCCTGGGAGTGCCAGAGTCAGATCAGAGCATGGAGACAGTCATTTTTTGGGTAATTCGATGCCACAAATCTAGTGGTGATGTATGTGTTATAACCCTAAATTGCACCACACATGCTTTCCTGGCATCAGGCCAACTCATATCCTTTCTTTGCCAAAAACACTGCTGAACAACTCTTTGAAAATCCTCTTGAATAAAGGCCCACGCGCCCTAACTCACTACTGCACACGTGTACACGTTGGCTGACCCAAAATAGCCCGCGTGGACCAACAAAAGCATGAAAAAAGGAAAGTTGTTGACGAAACAAAAAGCTATGGGTGAGTTAACTGAAACTCCCGGCCATGCATGGTCGAGGGTTCGTCCAAATACCTAACTCCTTCTAGCCTATAAAATAAGGGGTAGGGGTACCATTTGGAGAAGAAGGAAAAATATAGCAAAGAAACTCTGCCCATTTACGTATTCCATTGTCCCAACCCTTTAGCCTTTCCTAATCCCAAAGGAGATTTAAAGCAAAGCAGTTGAAGGACAGAAGAAGAGGAGCCCAGGATCAGGTTCAAGGAGCGGTGGCCGGTCTCAACTTTTGTAAGTTGACTCATTTTAAGTAATAAAGAGAATGCTTTTCCCGTCCCAATTCATGAACTTTTTATGGTTTGATTAGTTTATGTTTGATTTCTAACTCGTTAGTTTATAAGTAGTATGCATGCATAGTTGTTGCTCGTCTTGAATGCAGGTTAGCTTTGGAAGGAGCATTGCGAACAAGTAATCAAGCACAATGAAGGATTGACATCAAATGCCGGTAACGAGGTAGGTTGATCTTTCCATGCATTTACTAAGAAAAGGGGATTTAAATCTAGGGATGAAGGTAGAAATTAATTTCTATTCAGTCATATTTGCATGCAAAGTCTGAACTCTATTTGCTAGTCCGTAGGGTGTTTTTCCCCAACAACATAATTGGCAACCGTACTGGGGAGATAACTCTTTAGGGTTCCTGGAATTTTATTTAGTTTTTGGGTAGTTTAAAGACTAGTTTTTTCTTGCATGTCTTTTCTTTTCGTTTCTGTAAAGTCTGAGCTAGCAGGGAGTCTGGTTTTTCATACCAGCTTTCCCTGAATTTGCTTGACTGTGTTTTTTGGGACCCACAGAGGTACACGTGGCCTGCACAAGGCCTACACGCGTGTACCCGCACCCTATCCTCTTACAACCCGCATGTGAATGCTAGCTGTAGAGATAGAAGTAGCATGTAGGAGTTCAGAGAACCTCAGAGGCAGTCCTCCTCTTCCCTATCAGAATCACATATTCTCAGGGGTTTTTCTGGAATTTTGTCTGAGTCTTGTTTGCTAACAGTCCTATCTCAGATTGTTTTTGCCTTATTATTTTTTCCTTGCATTATTTGTTTTTCTGTTAGAAAGAGTATCTAAGCCTTCAAGGGATCCTGGTTATCAATACCAGAGGTCTCTTTCTGGTTTGGTCTGTCTGTTTTCATTTTTTCTTAAAGTTTAGATATACACGTGGCCTGTACAAGGTCAGCCCGCGTGTACATGCCCTCTGTCTATGTTCAGCGTGCGTTCGCATGCGTGCTGTTTGAGTAACAGTTGCGTGCTTGTACATGCTAATTTTTGTTCAGAGTGGGGAAGTCATCCCCTCCTTTAATAAGAAGTATTCCTCTCAGGTGTTTGAATCTATGTTTGAACAGTCAGTAGCTTAGGATTATCTTTACCCTTAGCTTGCTTTTTCTCATTTAAAACGTTGTCAGAAAAATAATTTTTTTTTTTACGGTTTTTAGACAAGTGTAAGAGTCATTGTTTTTACAATTGCTATTGTGTGATTTTTTAATTTGGTTCTTTGCGATCTGCGCTTTAAGCTAGAATTGTTTTTCTTGGTTTTTTGCTTGTTGATATTTTCCCTTTCTTGCTTTACTATCACTTCAATAAAAAAAAATCTCTTTTTCATTTTCTTCTTTGGTTGAAGAGTGTGTTTCTGCATCATTAGCTAGGGAAAAGTATTTTATTTCATAAGTTTTTGCAGTTCACTTAGATCATAAGTAGCTCGTAGTCGAGTGAAATTCCTTTGAGTTCGCTGTCCAAAATCTTAGAAAAGTTAAAAAATCTTTCTTTTGAAAAGTTGTTGAAATTTTGCATTCAGTAAAAGTTTTGTTTCCATCTTTTTTATTCATTTTTTGCTTTCATCTTTTACACATCATCAGTTTCACCCTCATACCCCTTGACATAAGACAAAGCCATAAAAGTAATGCTAAATTTAAAATCTATAAGACTTTTATGTTTCTAGGGTTCACAAACTAGTTCAGGACTAGGGCCTTGGATTAGGTTGGAGAGGAAACTCTTCAAGGCCATTTAAAATCAAACATTGGAGTCTGAGATAGGGAGTGTTTAAGTCCAGTTTCATGGAATTTATATGGGACCCCCCTCTAACACAGGGGATAAACACGAGGTCACATGCAGAAAGGTAGCGGAGATAACCCCTCCAAAGCTAGACCAATCGTAGTGGAGAACACATATAGAGGGCTTGTTTTGGGATTCTGTCGTTTGCATTTGCCACGAGGCTTTGTGGGTCTCAAATCCATTCGAGGTCCTCAGTTGTCTTCTAGACCATTTTCTCTCGATACCCTTGACAGGTTTCGGGCTCGATACCCAGCTCATTGTGGTCTACCCGACTTTCGACTGTACCTGCCTGGTGATTGTTCGCGTGTTGGCAACCTAGTTGCCAATCTCTGTTAGGGACATACACAGGTGACTGTGGGGGTATACCGCAGTACCTAGGATAGACATTGAGCCACGCTTTGCAGAGTATACCCAGAGGGTGATTCTGTGTTTGAGTTGCACTTGCACCGGTAAGTTGCTCTAGTGTTGGTTGTTGTAACTGTTCTTCCAATTAATTTAGTGTTTGCTTGTCTTATCTTTTAGGGACTTTTTTCTTAGTGTGTGCTACTTTTGAGCATTTAGACTACCTTAGAGTGTCTTGGATCTTCTCACACAGTGGAGGATCCTGAGCTCCGCCGGTCACGAAGGCTTCTTGGCTTGCCGCCAGTTACACTGGAGCCACCCCCGCCACCATTAAGGCGGAAGCTAGACCAACAAGGGTCTTTTGAAGTGACCGGGTTACAAACCATTGTGCCCGAACAACCCCTGGAGGAATCGACCATTTTGGACCTTGTAGAAACCGCTCTTGGCTTGGTTGAAACCCCAACCACTGATCTCTCGAAACCTTTCATTGTACCAATTCAATTTCACGAGTTTCAGATAGTGTCGCACACAGCAATGGAAACAAATGTTGTTACTTCTTCTAGGAATTCTTCAATTCCCACCACGGTTGTCACCACAGGAGAGTCATCTCCTAACCTACCATCATCGGTCCGAGCCACAATGGTCTCGACTGCAACTACTTCACACAGTGGTCCGAACCCGTCTTTGGCGGCGGCCACAACCCCTTTCACACCTAGTGCGACAGGCCCTCCATTTTCATACGATATGCCTAGTTCGGGTACAAGTCCTGTACTTTCCTACTCCACCTTACAGACTTTGGGTCTGGGGGCAGGGAGCTCTAGCGCTCCTCTACAAGGTCACATGGGGGGCACTCCTATCCCTTTTAACTCTTCTCCTTATGAAGGAGGTCATATCCCTCCTTCGTCCCCTTCACTCGGTGGTTCGCATCAACAATCCGTCGGGAAACCTACACACAATAGTTTATTTGGAGCAGGGAGTCAAGGACCACCTTCGCATAGTATGTTGGTAGGTTTGACACCATTTTCTTAGAACGAAACGTTTGGTAACAACACCTTCTCGTCAGCCGCTTTCCTGACTGGGGGTAACCCCATCTTTGGACAATCTACTCCTGGGTAGGGTATTATTCCTGCACAGGGGGCAAGCCTAGCAGGACCTTGGAATTCAGGGCAAGGATCCATTCCCTCCTCCGAAATGCTGATCTGGGGTAATTCTTTCCACAATCAATGGAACCCCGGACAAACTACTATGCCTATCTCCACGGGACCGGCATGGGGTAATCCTTCCCAAAGTCCTTCGAATACAATGCATGCCCAACAATCCATGTCCTATTTGGGAAATCAGTCGATGATGTCTCCACAGATGCAAAATCCTTACGCTGACCAGGGCCATGGTTTCTACCATAATCCAGGCCAGCAGCCAAACTTTTCCTGGCAACTTGGTGCCAGTCAAACTCCAGGACCCTTTTTCCCAGGTTATCAGCAGCAACCCAAACTACCATTCCTGGCAACTTTACACTTGCTAGATTTGATAAGGTTGTTGAATGACCCTATTTGTCACAATCCGCGTTGGCCTCCTATGCCGACGAAGTTGCCTTCGGACATTCCAAAGTTCGAAGCCAAGCTTAATGAGGATCCAGGAGATCATGTGACTACCTTTCATCTTTGGTGCTCATCTAACTCATTGAAATATGACTCCGTACAGTTGTGATTGTTTCAACGTACTCTCATTGGGAGTGCAGCGAAATGGTACATCGAGCTCAATCGCTTGAGATACTCTTCTTTTGGCAAATTGGCGATGGATTTCCTTAACCATTTCTAGTTACCTGTGAGATACAACGCTAGCACAAAGCTGCTCGCTAATTTTGAATAGACAACAGCGGACCATATCTCTGATCACATCTGAGAATGGAGACGTCGGAAGAGTTTAATCAAGGTACCAGTCCCACCAGCATTCTTGCTTGAGTGGTTCCTTAAGTCTTTGGTCCCGCAGTTATCCAAAGACGTCGCGACATCCAGAGTTTTCTCTGAAGAAGACACCATCATGAGGGCTCAATAGTTTGAGCTCATCTATTCTTAGTCTGGTTTATTATATAACATCTTTCCATATGTGCCACGTTCAATACTGGATAAAACTAGATAGAGAGTTGGACTGCATGTCGATGGTATTGTCGGTTCAACACAAACCAAGTCCGTTGAGCAATTGACAAAGCAGTTGCAACAATTATCCATACAACACACAGCGGCCAACCAAACTACTACTTTGGATGCTCCCCCTACCCAAACGTCGGAGGTACACACAGTGCAGTCGACTAACCCAAAGGCCCCCCAACAGCCTGAAGGGAAGAAAAAACAACGAAAGAAGGGTAAGGGGGATAAAAAAACCAACGATAATGCTGGCAGGGACAACACTGAAAAACGGAAGGTGAGGTATCCTTGCAACTTGTGCACGGAAGACGACCCAACCCATCTATGTCCTCAACTTGCAGAGGCCCAAAAATTTGTCACGCAACAACAGCAGGTGGTGTTGACAAACCCATTTCAACATGGGCAAAATCTAACTCAAGCCTCTGCAAGTACGGAAGGGGGCAACCAATAAAATTGCCCGCCTCCGAACAACCCCTCATCCGCGAACGTATATATGGTTAGGGGTGATGCTTTCATATCGACTAGAGCACACAATTATAGTAAACCAAGCGCTTATGAGAAGGGTAAAGAAGCTGACCTCTACAGATTGAGAAGTCGTTGGGAGAAACAATGACACACCTTCCAAAAGGTGCATTTAAAAAATCTTCTCATAACCCAAATGCAAGGGCCGCCCAGAACTACTCTATGGTGGAAGATTTATCACAAACCCCTTGTGCGATGTCTGCTTTGGAGGTCCTCCAAAGCTACCCTGCTCAGAGGAAAGCCTTGTTAACCACTTTGGGCTCTACTGAGACTTGTAATCCGGGTACCATCATGTTAGATACAACCGACTTAAAACCTCATCTGCCTTACCACGTAGTGTTTCAGATAGTAGTGGCTTACCCCATGAAAACTTTTACACGGAATATCTTTCGCACAGTGGTCGACGAGGGTGCCTCGACATGCATTATGCCGTTGGCATGTTGGAAGGCCATTGGCTAGCCCGTTTTGTCTCCATCACCTACTCTCCTCACTGCTTTCGATGATCGTTCGTTCCGACCACATGGCATCGTTCCTTCTTTCCCCGTGTAGTTAGGAGGGAAGACCGTGTGTGTCAAAGTAGAGGTAGTCGACGCTCCCCTCGACTATAACCTCTTGTTAGGATGGAGTTGGACTTATGCTATGCAAGCTGTGGTTGCTACAGTTTTTTGGGTCTTGTTGTTTCCACATGAGGGTCGGATAGTGACCATCGATCAATTGTCTTTCTCCATACTTGACCCAACTTTGGGGGCATCCACGGTCCCGATGATTGATAATCCTCAACCAGGTGTCGTCAACGTAGGATTTGGTTTGTGCCCATATTTTATGGGTACCTTCGATTATCCACCTCCGTAGGGCGATATCAAATTTATATCTAATCACCATAAGGTTGAGATTTTTCAAGTTTCGTCGTTTCACATGACTTACTTCGAGGATCCATGGATTCTTCCTTCCCCATCAACCACAATGGATGAGACAGGGCACCCCAACATGTCCATGCCTTTGTTTTCCATGGAAGTAGCGTACTCTTTAGTCCAACAAGCTTCAGCTAACACAGATCCGACTCCTACACAAGAGTTAGATCCACTTCTAGAGCCTATTTGGGCTCAGGGTTCTCTCGCTAATGTCGATTCATTAGACTTAGTCTTTCCTTCTGATGAAGCAGTAATCGAAGCAATGACTAGTTCGGACAAACCTTGGGAAGATCTTCATCACAGATCATATTTTCTCCCAGAGTTAAACCGAATCGAAGCAAGAGAATTCACCGTGACCATGATGGGAGATCAACCGTGTCCTATTAACGTCCTAGCTACACATGAAATTTATGCTGAGGGCAATATGAAAACTATCACTGAGACTATACCAATCAACATCTCCCAAAACCCTGACGTCGTGGAGAACGTCTTCATCGGAGCAGATTGCTCCCCCGAAGAGATTCAAATCTACACAGATTTTTTCAAAGAATTCTGCGATGTTTTTTCCTGGTCTATGAGGAAATGCCAGGTATCGATCCAAAAATAGTTGAACATGAAATCACAACATATCATGATGCCAAGCCTGTTTGACAGAAACTTCGTCCAGTTAATCCCAAGAAAGCAACAACCATCACGATTGAGGTTGAGAAATTGCTAAAGGCAGGTTTTATCTATCCTATCCATTTGACTCAATGGGTGTTGAATCCTGTGTCGGTCAATAAAAAACAAGGCACGATTCGTGTATGTACCGATTTCCGTGATTTGAACAAGGCATGTCTCAAAGATAATTTTCCAACACCGTTCATCGACCAGATCATTGATGAATGTGCTGGTTGCGAAGCCTTTTCTTTCATGGACAATTTTTAGGGATATAATCAAATCCAAATCAAACCCAAAGACCAACACAAAACAACATTCATTTGTCTGTGGGGTACATTCACATGTCGTAAGATGCCTTTTGGTCTTAAAAATGTTGGTGCCACCTTCCAGCAAGCCATGTCTTTCACTTTTCATGATCTCAAGCATATAGTCGAGGCCTATCTAGATGATTTAGCATCACGATCTTGCAAGAGAACGAATCATCCTACACACCTTAGACTAATCTTCGAACGTTGTCGCTACTTTAGGATTCACTTGAATCCAAACAAGTGTAGCTTCTACGTAACGTCAAGACATTTGTTAGGTTTCATTGTATCAACAACAAGGATCATGGTCGATCCTCTCAAGGTGGACACAATAATCCAGTTACCCCCCTTACGCACAATCCTACAACTTCAGAGTCTACAAGGTAAGGCAAACTTCTTACGATGCTTCATTGCCAACTATGCCGAAATCACCAAGGGATTTATGTGTTTACTAAAGAAAGACGTTACCTTTTTCTGGGACGAAGCCGTTCAACACTCTTTTGACGTATTAAAACGCACCCTCACAACTGCACCTCTGCTACGACCACCTAACTATAACAAAGATTTCTTATTATATCTGGCTGCTGCAGAGTCAACCATTGGCATGGTTTTAGTTCAGGAAGATGATTTGTTCTCAGAATACGTGATCTATTACCTGAGTCAAGGCCTCATAGGACCGGAACTCAATTATTCTCATATCGAAAAACTTGTGTTGGCAACAATTCATGATGTTCAACGGTTTCGTCATTATGTTCTGTTTCACAAGACCACCATCATTGTTGTTGTGAATCCATTCCAGTACATGTTGACACGACGGGTTATAGGTGAAAAAATTAGTAGATGGATAGTCATCCCCCAGGAATTTGACTTAGACTTCGTTTTAGTAAAGTCCAAAAAGTCATTGGTCTTCGCAGAGCTTATTTCGGAAATTCCAGTTGAGTCAGGTGACGTTGTGCCTGAAGAATCGCCTATCCGGGGAGATATGTTTTTTATCACATCTTCAGATCCTTGGTACGGAGATATACTTATCTATCTCCAGACTTTGAAGTGCCCCACTTCTGCCTCTCATGATAATCGTCGACGTATATGCCATCAGGCTAAGAATTATCTCATACTCAATGATACGTTGTATCGGAGAGGTGTAGACTGCATCTTACGTCGATGTCTCACACATGAGGAGGCAGTCATCATGCTCAATGATTTCCATACCAAAGCTTGTGGCGGTCATTTTTCTGGGTTGGCAACAACCCAAAATATTCTACGAGCAGGTTACTTCTGGTCGACGCTTATCAAAGATTGTGTAGAATCGGTCAAGAAGTGCCATCCGTGCCAAGTCTTTTCTCAGAAGATGAGGGCACATCCTACTCCTATGTTTCCTGTCATCATAGTTGGTCCCTTCACTAAGTGGGGGATTGATTACACTACTTGCAACCCCCCGTCAGCAAGGGGGCACCGCTATATCATCGTAGCTGTCGACTACTTCACTAAGTGGGTCGAAGCTATGCCAACATTTAAAGATGATGGAGAGACTGCAACTCTTTTCTTATTCAACCAGATCATAGCAAGGTTTGACGTCTCGAGAGAGATTGTCACTGACCATGGCAGTCACTTTCAGAACCAAATGATGATTGAATTAACATCAAAGCTTGGGTTACGGCAAGAGCATTCATCACCTTACTACCCCCAAGCCAATGGGCAGGTAGCGGCTGTAAACAAAACTCTTAAGACTATTCTACAGTGAACTATCAACTCAGCCAAGTCAAATTGGCATTTGATGTTATACTCGACATTATGGGCTTACCGAACATCTGTTAAGACTGCAACTGGTTTCTCACCTTTTCAACTCGTTTACAAGTTGGAGGCATTCTTTCCCATCGAATGTCAGATCCCATCTCTAAAATTGGCAGTACAATTATTGCCAGACACTTCTCCACTTGAAGAACGGTTAGTACACCTTGAGCAGCTCAATGAGCAACGTCGTGATGCGGCCCTAGCCAACGAGGCTCACAAACATAAGGTCAAGTGTCAGTATGATAGGTCCGTTCATCCTCAGATTTTCTCTGAAGGCAACCTTGTCCTGGTCTATGACCAAGATAAGGACCCCCTGGGGGCAAGAAAATTCAAACCCATGTGGTTCGGACCCTTCATCATAAAAGAGGTATTAAAAAAGAGCGCTTATCATCTGGTTGATTTTGAAGGGAATTCTTTGGCGGAGCCTAGAAATGGGCTCTACCTCAAGAAGTATTACTCATAGGCAGGTCACTATGGGTAACTTTTGGTAACATATGTATAGTCTTTGTACTATTACTTTTTAGTTTCTCTTAAGTATTATGGACGTGTCATTAATGTTATCTTTCGTCAATATGGCAGATGTCAAGTGATTTCGAGGTGTTCGTTGGGTATGCAGACGGTGCTAGTCGGCACACTCGGAGGCTTGCCTCCGTAGCTTGGATAATCTTTACACCTCAGGGCCAGTTGTTATCTTCCGGAGGTATATGCTTAGGTGACACTACAAATAATGTCACTGAGTATAGTGCAGTTATTGAGTTGCTTCGTGACACCTTGTCATTGGGTATCTCTCATCTTCGGGCCTATCTCGATGCTCAACTGGTTGTGTCACAGCTAAACAGAGTATATCGGGTTCATGATCCAACTTTACACCGACGATTCCTTAGGATACGTCTCTTAGAACGAAATTTTGATTATATTACATATTTTCATGTTCCTAGGAGATTAAACCAAATTACAAATACTCTAGCTAATCAAATTTTAGATTGGCATCTTGCACACATATGAAAGAACATTGACATAAGCATGTAAATACATTTTTGCACATGTGATCCATAAGACACAAAAGATCAAAAAACCATATATAACATCATAAAACAACCAGAGTACATAGATGGACGCAAGCGCCTAAAAAATGAGACTAATAACGAGTCACAGGGCTTATGCCCTAAAAAATATATACAAGTAAGTGCTTGTGGCACGTAAAAAGTCTAAATAGGTTCAGGGCCTATGGGCCCTGTTATAATAGTCCACAGTATGGGCTAAACGCCTAAACAATCAGACCCACGTTCGAGGTGCCCCCACTACATGAGGCTGCATGGATGGCGGCAGGTCCTCTATCTCTGCCATCGGTACTGTGCGAGTGAGTGCAGTGAAGTTCCGCTCAACTCGTCTAAGGACCCTCTCAGCCTCCCTGACTGAGAGGTTCCCTGCTACTGCTGCTCCCCCGGCGGCCGCAGCTGCGGCTTCTGGCCGTGGACGACGCCTGTTCCATGCATAATCGACAGGTCGCACGGGTCCCACATCTGCATGCAACAAACGTATACCCATCAAATACTCTGGTATAAAAAAAAATGATATATATAACAAAAATGACATAAAAATTACATATGCAAACAAAAAAACTACAAAGGTGGAGACTTACCCATCTCCCCTCGCTCCTCGCCAGGAGGCATGGGTATCTCAGAATCTCTAGAAAAATCTATCCCTGCATATGGGTAATCCTCGATCACAGGGATCTGCCGTGACAGCCACGCAAAGAAGTCATCATCGAAGGACTCATTGGTCCTTCCACCACCCTGTCATGGCAGTAACACTACCCATCTACACGCTGCAGGAAAAGAGGCCTGATGTCCTCGTACTACTTCCCGAGGACTAAATCTCAGAACTCTCTCAAGGAAGAATGAACACAAAATCGTCCCGAACCCGAAGTTCCTTTGTGTCCGCTGTCAGCAATCTGTCAATTGCCTCTTCATGCACTCAAGTAGTGTGGTACTCCAGTCAAAAATATGTACATTCAAGCCCTGGATAACACATTTCATCTGTGCACAAGACGCCTGATGCAAGGCTGTTGAACCGGTAATCCGCCCAATTAGTAATAATATCGCCTGCAGCGATAGGTTAGTGATCTTACTGATGGGTACCTGGGAGCCCGCACGGTCAGTCCCAGCCTCACAGTGCTCGGCTATCAGTTTCGATATCTTACTCGGTCCCGTAGGAAACGTCCTGAAGTTGACTGGTTCCCCTCTCCTTGAGAGGCCAGTCAAAAAATAGATATCCTCGGTGGTGGGCACCAGTGATTTCCCCTCTAGCATGAAGGCCTCTGCATCAGGGTGCCAATAGTCAATCAAGGCATTCAGTAGCCTTGGTTGTGCTCGCATAAATGGACACAGAAAGAACTTTAGTAAACCACATTGCATCAACACGGCCACAACATTCGGATCTCCCGCAACCAACTCATTGATTGCTTCATGCTCCCTTTCCCTCCACTGGACATACATCCTGCCAACACAACAAAGTTTAGGAGGGTCAGTACTTGCCCTTTAGTTCTCTTTTTTCTACAAAAGGGGGGTCCACGCGCGTTGTCGAAGCGACAGTCGCGTGTACACACGGGCAGACTTTACTCTGCCCGAGTGTACACGCGGCTTGTCCAAAGACAACCCGTGTGTACCTAGGGCCAACCTTTTAAAGGTGGATGCCCACCCAACAAACGAAAGCAAATTGAGTTTTGAGAAAATTTTGACGGTCCATGAAATTTTTTCCAAGAATCAACTTGAGCATATAGGTTAGGTTACTACCCCGACTTTTGCATCTCGTTGTCTTTTTCCTCTGCTATAGGATTGATTCCATTAGGTTGTGACACAGAACCATCATATCTGCTTTAGAAGTGTCGCAACTTGGTGGTAGATATTACCAGAACATGGATGCCCTAGGTAGGTCATGGTTGCATTATGGTGTCCATGCCGTCTCTAAAACACTGTAGGCTCGGGAGTCCGTATAGTCTTTCCTGAATATGAGTTTGAGCCTCATTTGCATGATTCTTCTTCGCACTTTGTCTCACCCTCAGGACTCCCCAAAATAACGGGTCTCCTTTTAAACCTTTTTCAGACCCTCTAAACATGAAAAGATTGCCGAGCGATCTTGTGGCCTTTCACGCTCGTTAAACTGAAATTTGAAGTCACGTCTGTCTGACAGTAGTTTACCCCTTTTTCGGTCTGGATGGTCAACTATATGAACAAAGGTATACTTTATAGAACTTCCGTTCTTTAGAAGAGTACTCTCAAGTATAATTTTATCCCTTTTTCGGGCCTGAGGGACTAAACTTACGAAAAAGAAACCCCCACGGAGTCCATAGTTAAGCTCTTTTCAGACTCCCTAAAATTGAAAAGATCGTTGAGTGACCTTATTCTTTCACACTCATTAAATTGGTCCAGAAGAATCTTCCCGACGGAGTCCAGAGTTAATCTTTTTTTAGACTCCTTAAAAATGAAAAAATGGCCTAGTGATCTTGTCCTTATCACACTCATTAAAATGGTTTTGAATCGACGTCTTATCGGTGCTAGTTTACCCCTTTGTCAAACCGACTAGACTATATTCGAAAAAGTTACCCCAATGGAGTCTCCTTTTATGTTTTTTCAGACTCTCTAAATATGAAAAACCACCGAGCTTACCTTCTCTGGGCTCATTAAACTTACATTGAAGAACGTTACCATTGTGTGTTTTATCAACCGCATTTGCATACCTTATCAACCAGCTTTGTGACAGTTTGTTTCTGCGTCTTAACACCTTTGGCCACCGAAGGATTTTTCCTGAGTATCATTTTACTAGAATATCAGTCTTGTCCTTGTGCCTTGAGCTTGTATGTTTGCAATATTCGTTCCTCCATTGTAATTTAATATTCCTTTATTCTTTCTCCAAAATTATCGAAAAGAACAAAAAAATCAAATATAACCCAAAAAGAGGAAGGGAAAAGTATTTTCTTTATTGGTAGCATAATGAGTCGCCCTTGGATAAAGAACATCTGTCTGTTTTCTCGTCAGACTATGGGATGTAGTACGACCTTAGGAAGCTTTTCTCGCTATATAGAGTTGTGTCCTCCACTGTTTGGTTATTCTTCCAAACATATGGAGAGTTTGCGTTGCCTCTTGCTTCGTAGACTTATGATTAACATACATGCTGCCTGAGTCTCATCACTTGTCGTGCTATTGTCCAAGGGAAGTTTGTCACTAAGCCTGAGTCGACCCCTCTGCAATATGTCTCTTGTCCACATACCTGACCATCCTGAATGTCCAATCATGTCCTTGTTCGAAATCATTGAAGCCTTAAGTCTGATCATCAAGATTATCAAATCCATGATCGACGAGTCGTCGAAGACCTCTGGGTAGTGCAGTCGCACACTCATATTACACTCCAACCTGAGTTTTGGAAGATTTTGAAGTTGTTGCTCGAGCTCTGGAGAACTCATCTCCAGCCATTAGGCTGAATCAACTTCTGGAAGATGGATACTCTATATGTATATCTTTATGATTTTGAGATGTAGCTCCACTGTGTATTGTTCACAACTACTCTTTATAGTTATTTGACATGGATCTACAGTGTATTTGATTGGTAGCCATGGTTCTATTTTTATCTCGAGCATGGGTATGCCCGCCTCGGCGAGACATTTGTCATTTTGCAGACGACACCTCCCGGTTCCTGATCCTTGGGCTCAATCGTTCGACACATCAGTAAAGATTGGTAATGTATTTCAGCCATCAGATGCTCTTCTGACATCACACATTAGGGGGCATCTGTTATAACCCTAAATTGCACCACACATGCTTACCTAACATCAGGCCAACTCATATCCTTTCTTTGTCAAAAACACTGCTGAACAACTCTTTGAAAATCCTCTTGAATAAAGGCCCACGCGCCCTAACTCACTACTGTACGTGTGTACATGCTGGCTGACCCAAAACAACCCACGTGGACCGACAAAAGCATGAAAAAAGGAAAGTTTCTGACGGAACAAAAAGCTACGGGTGAGTTAACTGAAACTCCCGGCCATGCATGGCCGAGGGTTCGTCCAAATACCTAGCTCCTTCTAGCCTATAAAAGAAGGGGTAGGGGTACCATTTGGAGAAGAAGGAAAAATATAGCAAAGAAACTCTGCCCATTTACATATTCCATTGTCCCAACCCTTCAGCCTTTCCTAATGCCAAAGGAGATTTAAAGCAAAGCAGTTGAAGGACAGAAGAAGAGGAGCCCAAGATCAGGTTCAAGGAGCGGTGGCCGATCTCAACTTTTGTAAGTTGAATCATTTTAAGTAATAAAGAGAATGCTTTTCCCGTCCAAATTCATGAAATTTTTATGGTTTGATTAGTTTATGTTTGATTTCTAACCCATTAGTATATAAGTAGTATGCATGCATAGTTGTTGCTCGGCTTGAATGCAGGTCATCTTTGGAAGGAGCATTACGAACAAGTAATCAAGCACAACGGAGGATCGACATCAAATGCTGGTAACGAGGTAGGTTGATCTTTCCATGCATTTACTAAGAAAAGGGGATTTAAATATAGGGATGAAGGTAGAAAGTAATTTCTATTCGGTCATATCTGAATGCAAACTCTGAACTCTATTTGCTAGTCCGTAGGGTGTTTTTCCCCAACAACAATATGTTTTTTGATCCGAGCATTATTTCTGTAACTTGATTTCAAAATGAGGTATATTCATGTATTTTCCAAATTATTTTGCCGAGTTAATCAAAGAGCCTACCCATTTGAGAGCAGGACCCAGAGACGTAGTCCACCAGAGACAAACTCCGTTGTCAAGTTTTTGTATGTCTCTTCATTTCTAAGTTTTCCCTTCTTTAATGTTGCACTTTAATTTATGATCATTTAATACAATTCTTTATAAGTCACGATGAAAAGATCCCGGATCACCCAAAGGGAAACCAGTCCAACCCTGTAGGCAAGGTATACTGTAAAACCAAAATTTGATTGTCTAGACACTATATTTCCACTCATGGCACAAGCTAGAAAACTGAAAAAACTGGGATTTAGAATTGACATAATCCAGACAAAACTGAAGCCTATAACGAGGACCAAGGAGAGTGACAAGGATCCTGGGCACACTGAGAGAGACAAGGTTCATGTGCCCACGGAGTAGTGGAGGACAACGACGAGGAAGAGTCTTCTAAGTTGCTATTATGCGTGGAACCTCCCATCGATCTGTTCGCCATGCAGCCAAAGGAGCGGTACCAAGCAGGGCTTCTTTTGGAGCGACCGCGCTAGCGCAACATAACCAGAAGAATAATATACTAGAGGGGAACAATGGATAGAAACTGGTGTGGGGTGGAGACAAGGAGTGAGCAGAGGAGGTAAGTTGGACGGAAGAGAAGAACGTGCTTAAAATTACTGCCGCCGATAAAAACCATGAACACGTGAGGTGACATGCCCGTTTGGCCGACCATAGCCATTAAAGCTGGAGTGAGGCTATAGTGCAAAGCCATCGTCGGTTGTACGCAATGGGGTTTATTTGCATGAGGGGTGAGTTAATATGGGAAGAGGCTACCATGGTGCGTGCGACGTGGCAAGCCCAAGTCCCATCCCTCCAATCACCACATTTATCCCTCGTTGACGCGTAACACCCCATATGGGGTCATATGTCCATGTTTACTAATGAGCTTATGTCAAATTTTATTTTGTCCTAAAAAACATGGTGGTGGTTGGGACTGCATAAACCAATTAATTAAATTCATCATTTCCAAATCAGTTGTCATTGTGTTTCATTTTGACAATATTTTTAAATAGTTTGCACATACTCATCTTTGATGAAATTGCATGCATTTATAGATCTACTTCTTTGGATTAAAAGTACATATTTTTATATAAATGTTATTATTTGATGAATTGCATGCATTTTTATAATTCCAAATATATATAAAAAAATATATAAATTTTTATTGTTTCCTATTATTTTAATATTTTTTGTGTAACATGTATCATAATTTTAAAATACATGTCTATCTTTTTGCAATAAATTTTTAACACAACCATATTTTAAAAATTGACATTTTTCGCTTACAAACTAAAAAAAACATGTTGATTCTATTAACACCTTTATTGATTTTTATTATTATTAATGTAAAGTGAGGTACATTTTAGAGTCTAATATGACACCTAGCATAAGTCATCCCAATATAATATTTGAAAAAAAAAAATCCCAATATGGAAGATATTTTTACCATCACTACTCGTAAATATAACAATTATAAATGTAATTATGAACTATTATTATAATGTTATCAATAAAATAAATGAGAAAATGATATTTCATAAAAGCGGTTTTTCTTTTTAAACATGTTTAATCAACATATTGTATCTTGCTAGAAATTAAACAATTCACCTTGAAGAAGAATTAAACATTATATGGCATTAATAGTTATAAGTTTTCGCTATTACAATCCAAAGTAAATGACTTCATAAAACAAAAGTTAAACAATATATGACAACTATGAATTCTAATGAGTGATAGATCTTATATTTAATTTAAAAACAAAGAAATCATTAGCGTACTTATAATACATTTTATAAATCAAACAACAACAACATCAACATGATTGTAAAAAACACAATATTCATGTGTGCTATACTATTTATAGCGCACTAGTGCAATTGAAAGAACACTTGTGCGATTGTTACGTAAAAATGCATCAAGAAACAATTTAATTGACAAGGTACGTATGCAAACTTCCACAATTAAAGTTTTGCAAAGGTTGTGCTTTGCGGAGGTAATCACTCTTTGCTGCCTCTCATAATTTAGCACATGGACTCAATCCTCTGTCACTTCCTCTGTTCCCTGCCTTACATATCTTGCTCCATGGGCCACTTGACTTTCTCCAAGATATCGTCCTCATCATTCCTGTAGCAATAATACGATCTAGCATCAATTCACTTGTAAATCGTATACCTACACCTCCTTTTCTTTTCCTCGAGGGGAATTATCGAATAACTCTTTTAGAACGGGGAGGAGTTTCGTGGCCCCAAAGTATTTGTAATCAAGGTCCTTGCTGGTGGCATCAGAAACATCAACTTTGTTCCCTTCCAAGTCTGTCATCTTGGCCCCTACTTTGGCATAATTAAGACTACCAAGCTCTATGATTAAAGCTTCCCAATGCCCCTTTTCCATGTTCAACAAGAAAGGACCCTAATGGATGTCTTAATTATAACATTGTGTCAATCTCAAGAATTACCTAAGGTCCATATTGTATATTTAATAGAAGTTAAGAAGCACATTTGGAAAAACAATCAATGATCCATAAACTTTGTTAGCATGCCTTATCAATAAATATTAAGCATTTCCTTGTCCTAGACTTGCTCCTCCATGAGATCTTCACCTGTGTACTTACTAAGAAGCTCATCATGTTTCTTCTTCTCCACAACCATGTGCTCGATCTCTTTCTCATCCATAAGGGGCACATGGGAAACAAACTCTCGCTCTCTCTACTGCTGGTTTCCTTTATCCTTCTCTCTCATTTCCACCACATCCTCATCTTCCTCGAATAAGGAAGAATTAATGGAAATGACCTCACCGCTCTTAATCATCAACCTGGCCTCCCTCTAGATATACTTAATCCTATGCCACTCCCTTAGCGCTCTGGCCCACATATTCTCCTCCATGGGCCGCTCAAATTTATCCAAGATACCATTCTCATCATCCCCATCACTATAATAATTGGCATAAATTCACTTATAAATCACACACCTAGAGCTCCTCTTCTTCACCTCGAGGGGCTTATCAAATAACTCTTTGACACCAGAGAGGAATTTCGCAGCCACACTTGTACAATTGATTGCTAGAAGATGACATGTTACAATCTTCCAACAACCAATTATACAAGTGCAGCTGGGAAATTCCTCCTTGGTGTCAAAGATCTATTCAATAATCCTTGCGAGGCGAAGAAGAGGAGGTCTAGGTGTGCGATCTACAAGTGAATTGACGCCAGTTATTATGGCGACAGGGATGACAAAAATGCTATCTTGGAAATTCAAGTCGCTCGCAAAGGAGGAGATGTGGGCCAGAGCACCGAGGGAGTGGCAAAGTATTGAGTATATATAGAGGCAGGCCAAGAGCAGAGAGGTTGTTTTCATTAAGGTGGTCCTATTCAAGGAAGATGAGGATGTGGTGGAATAAATGGGAGAGTAGGACAAGGGAAACCAACAACAAAGAGAGTGAGAGTTTGTTTCCCATGTTCCTCTTCTGGATGAGAAAGCGATGGAGCACATGGTTGTGGAAAAGAAGAAACATGATGATCTTCTCAGTAAATACATGGGTGAGGATCTCATGGAGGAGAAAGTCGAGGCCAAGGCAATGGTTAATATTTACCGATAAAGCATATCGACAAAGCTTATAGATCATCGATTGTTTTTCCAAATGTGCTTATTAACTTCTATTAAATATACAATATAGAGCTTAGGTCATTCTTGAAGCTTACACAATGTTATAATTAAGATATCCATTAATGTCCTTTCTTGTTGAATAGGGAAAAGGGGCACTAGGAAGCTCTGATCATAGAGCTTGGTAGTCCTAATTATGCCAAAGTAGAGGCCAAGATGAAAAACTTACAAAGGAATGAAGTTTATATGCCTAGTGCCACTGAAAAGGGCCCCAGTTAAAAATACTTCAGGGCTATAGAATTCCTCCCCATCCTCAAAGAGATATTTGATAAGTCCCCTAGAGGAGAAAAAGAGGAGGTGTGCATATGCGATCTATAAGCGAATTGACGTCAGTTCATATTATGGCTACATGAATGGCGAGGATGATATCTTGGAGAAATTCAAGTGGCATGAGGAGGAGGAGATGCAAGGTATTGCACTGAGGAAGTGGCAAAGGATCGAGTCCATGTGCTAAATTATGAGAGCACCGAAGAGTGACCTATGTTTTTGCCTCTCCAAAGCAAAACCTCCACAAAATTTAATTGTGGAGGTTTGCATATGTAGTCTGTGAATTGAATTCTGTTTCTTTTGGTTGTTACTGTTGTGCTCGACGTCATCGACGTATCTGATTCACATAAAATCCTCTTTAGGCACATATATAGATAAAACAAATTTAAAATATAAAACACAAACATATATAACTAATTTGTATTTATCAAAAACCAAAATCAGTTTTTGTTTGCAAAAAAAGTGAAAAAGTAACTAGTGCTATTAACAACAACATACACACTACGTCTGATGCTTCTTATTAGACATAAGGCATCAAACAGAGGTGTGTTTAACATAACACACTGGTGCATCATTTTTAGTCGAGCACCGATATCTATAGTGATGTGTTGTGATATATAGCACACCAGTTAAGTGTTGTCATAAAAAACGACCCGCGATACCATTTCACATATGAACTATGTAACTTGGGGTGACTGGTTCTATGGAACACACTGTTGCATTAGAATTTGTTAATGTTAAACCTAGCGATGCTCTTGGTTATATGAAATGCACTGACACTCTATGTTCCTTCGAGCACTGATCATTTTTAACTAGTGCATTGTCTTTTCTGATGCACCAGTAACATGCATGTTTTAAAAGATGCACTGCAATGATAAATTTTAAAATATTTTTTCTCGATGCAACTCACTTAACCGCACCAGTGCGTTTCAATGAATGTAACAGATCAATGCTCCATTTTAGTTTTGTATGCATTGATACTGATGCATTTTTCTTATAAGGCATCAGTAATATGGCATCCCATAAAACAAACTGATATGGCAAATTATTATGTATTTTGCTTGTTGTGTTGTAGTACACATCACCAGTGCATTGTATTTATTTGACACACTATGGAGGAAATTTTTTGTTTCAAAAACTGGGTAGTGCATTCGATTAATAGACTAGACTGGTGCATTTATCTCAATTGGCACACTTCTTATCATCTCAGTAGTGTTTACCATAAGATGCACCGCATTGATAATTTGTGAAAATTCAGCCCAGTGCCATGATCTATACAATAACAATGCATTTTTTGGACCTAGGTGCACTGACAAGTGAAGTTATTTTATATCAACTTAAGCGGTGTGATGTGTTAATATACACGCATATGTGCTATCATCTTATTGGAGCACCAACATTTTGTTTAACGATGTGTTCTATCGTCGAGAGCATCGGTCACAGGTTGTCCACCGAAACCCCACAACATCGTTGCATTTGGTTAACATAAACCCACCGCTGACCCAATTTTGATGGAATGTAAACCCGGTGGTGTGCTTTTTCTAATTGTCAGTACCAATGTGCTATAGTTTTGTTGGCAACAATAATATAATTTCTATTGTTTATAAGCTGCCTACACAGAGTCTCTAAATTTTCATTACTCGTCATGACCATTGTCACTAAACGACACTTGTCACTTGTCGCTTTTTACATATCTTCCCTTCGATTTTTGTTTTCATGACTGTAAGCATGAAAACTCACAGTTGGAATTGACACTTGTTTCGATTTTTGATTAAAGGAAAACGGTTCATATGGTCTATTATTGAATTGTCATATTTTTTCTATGAACATGATTGTTCTCCTTGTTTATAACTCCTTGGTTCTAAACATGCCTTGGTTGCATAAGTGAAAGACCTCCATTCATTAATATTCGATTGATATTAATGGAGTTTTGATTCATAAAACTTTTAATTATTATTCAATTTTTATTTGATGCACTTACCTTTGTAATCAAGCTATGAATGTGCGTACTATGGTTTTCCAAGTGTTTTGATCCTCATATGTACCCAATGCCAAGGTGTCATATGAAGTACAACATGCCATTACTCTTCTGTATGGTCTCGGGCTTCACGATTTCATTCCCACGCATGGTGATTAACGCCTCTACCTATCGTTTGAACTGTCATAGCATTGTTTTGTTGAGGCCCAAGGCTATGGCTCTGTAGCTTTTTATCAAACCCTACCTGTAGGTTCCGTGTTGATTCCCTTCTGTTCGCCATGGCTCCAGTGGTAAGGATCGAGCCTAATGGCATCCAAAC
Organism: Picea engelmannii; assembly: GCA_009831015.1. Taxonomy (NCBI): domain Eukaryota; kingdom Viridiplantae; phylum Streptophyta; class Pinopsida; order Pinales; family Pinaceae; genus Picea; species Picea engelmannii. The sequence goes on from ML789272.1 coordinate 181,613, forward strand.
CTTCCTATCGTATGATAATGCCAGAGACGATTTAGAAAGGAATGGTTGGCATTTATTCATTGAAAAGTTTAAGGGTTTCAATCTGAGAGTTGCCCAAGAGTTCACATTGACCTTCGATGGCTGCAGAGAAAAGATAAGTGATGTGTAGCTAGAGGTAACTGAAGAGTTTTTAAGTTGAGCCACGGGTTTACCAGCTGTCGGGCAAAAATGGTTCAAGAACGCAAAAGTTGAAGAGGTCCCCTGGACTTTGATGTTCACCTCACGGAAAATTACTAGTTGCGACCGAGGTATGCCTGTCTCATCCTTAAAACCTAGGTGGCATGATCTACTTGCTATTGTGAAACAGTTCATTACGTGTGAAGGAAGATTTGGGTTAGTTTTCCTATATCATCTGCGATTGCTTATGAGTTTCATTGACTTCCCGTTGAATATGCCCTACTTCCTGCTTAAAAGTCTCTACAAGATGGGAAAACGGTTTAAGAAGCAGAGGTCTGATTCGAGTTTATTCCATCATGGTTTAATTAAAATTATCCTTGTGTATCAGTTGCAATTACAAAATTATTGTTGGGATGCATTTATTTTATGAAATGGCTTTGGCAACAGTGAGTCAGGACAGGTTGATAAGCCTGTTGTCATAGAAAACCTTGTGAAACCTACCACCTCTCCTCCACCGCTCCTACCCTGTGATCTTGCCCTTAATAATGAAACCTTGACCTACCCTGATGTTACTCAACCAGACAATCAACCGGGTTCGCACCCAAAGAGTTGCACTAAAACTGTTAAAAAACCCAAAGGGAAGAATCTAAAGGGCAGCGTTGATGTTAATTACAAGAATAAAAGGGCTGGGCATTTGATTTCATGATGTGCTCGAAATAAATTCAAACCCTGTGCAGACACAAACAACACAATTGAATTAAGTGAAGACTCAGATTCAGAAATTGAGAGGTTTTTGGCTGAAGAAGACCCCGTGTCATATGGGCTCTATCCTGACACACCCTATGACTATGTAAACAACCTGCCTCCATGTCTAAAAGGTAACCCAGAATTCTCGGGCATTCGACTATGTGATAAACCTACCTTTCATGTAGACGCTTCTCCAATCCTTAATGCTGTCAATGCCAATGCACAGTCTCTACAGCCACAGTGTGATGAATGTCGATCCTGGATCGACAGGTATTATACGGATGTGCCTTTGCTACAGTCCCGACTTAAATCTTTAAAAGACCAAGTGGATTTGTTGACAAACGAGAACAATAGACTCCAATCCATAACTCAAGCAAAGGAGAAACGCCTAAAAACTATAGGAACTGTCATTTTGAAGAATGTAGAGGCAGCAACAGCAATCGTAAACTCCAAGATTGCTTGATATGTTTTAATCCCATGATTTGAGGTATGATCTTTTTGGATTTTAGTATGATTTCGTCACTCTCAAGTTAGGATATATGATTTGAATGAATAGATTACCTTTCTTATAAAGATTAGTTTGTTTTGTTTGTCGAATACAATATGATTGTAGTTGTAATTATAACTAGCTACAGAATCGTAAGATTCTGTAGCCAGTTAGAAAAATTCGAATTGCTTGATTTGACAATTTAAAACATATCTAAAATCTTCCCATTTTCATTTGTTTTCAGAAACCCATGATTTCCAAGGAGATATGAAGCACTGTTGACATCTTCTAGCCATATCAACTTTGTGTTTTTTAGTAAATAGATTAGGCTATTGGTATTTTGATATCAAGTAAAATCAAGGAGGTTGCATCCCCCATATTTTTGGAACAGATTTGATATTATCAACAGGAAACATTTTGTTCCTAGAACCTATATAAGCATGTTATTTTGTAAACATGAGATCATCTCTGCCTGGGGCAAGACTATGGATTTTTCATTTACAGACTTGAATGAAATATAATACTTGTCCCAGCTTTAGCTTTTTCGTATTGTGGTTTTATTCAAGTCATGATTATTTCAATTTACAATTAGATTATGATTGCTTTCGCTGTCATGGTTTACTACAAGTTGGTATGATAAAAATTTATATATTATCCATGTTTTATGTTCTAGATTTAGCACACAGTAATTATTTTGTTCAAACTTGAATTAAGAGATTTATCTTTATCTTTTATTGAACGTTTATACATAAGTTCTCACAGTATGATTTATCTTAATGTGGTTGCTTGTGAAATTATGAGATTGTTGTGATCGTATCTCTTATATGTTCTATCATTCGAATTCCATCATTACTGCTTCACATTTATGAGAAGCAATTGTAGGATCTACTGCAGGTTTACCTCATCAGACAAGGAGATTGGATGCTACACACTGAACAAATATTGGATGCGACAACAGGTCAACCTGTTATTTGATTTCGTTCGAATAATAAATATAGAAGCCCCCTGTAGTAAAACATTATTTGATTTCTTATGTTTAATTAGATAGTTTGATATTTGATTTATTTTATATAAACATTATAAGAAAACAAATCGTAAAGATTAGATAATAGTTTTACTGTTGTTTAAAAAATCAATTTACATTCAATTTTCACGAATTTAGATTAAAATTTGTATTTTGTACATATTATATATATCTTATAATTAGAATTATTTGTATGTATTGTACACATGATAAGTAGAGTTATTTTATAAGTATTAGTTAGTTAAACTGTAAATATACATTAGATGTATATATAGTTTTCAACGATTGTTATTTATTAAGTTATTGTATTTCCTTTAGTTTTGTTTTTTTCGCTTTCTTTAGGACTTAGATCGGCCAACAGAGCTGCTAAACCCATCAGAGTGGATTAATCCAAATGGATTGGGTTAATTAGACAACTCCAGACTGGATTCACTCCTCCAGTTGACGAGCGATCAATTTCGCCCGTCAACAAGTTTCTAGAGCACGAGCATGATGTTTAGCAGTGCGTTGTATAGTATAACACATCGATCTGGTTTGTAGTAGTATGGGCTTCGCTCTTTTATATTGATTTATTTCAAATTAAGTGGTGTGATATGTTACTATGAAAACATTGGTGCTACCGTGTTTTTGAAGTATTTTTGTTTTGTTTAAAAATGCATTGTGAATCGTAGAGCACTAGAGACGAGGCATCAAGGGAAACACCTCAAAATGCCAAATCAATGAATATTTGTTCTAGTATGGTTATGTTAATGGCACCAATGCATTTGTTTAAAAAGGTTGCACTACTCAATTATATTTCATGTGTCGTATTTTTAGCAGTGCACTTGGTTAAATGAAACGCACCAGTGCTTTAGTGTTAGAAAAGCATCGACATATTATTTACCGAGCATTGTCTTTTATAATGCACCAGATGCAGATTATATAAGTGGAACCATTGATTAATTATGGTAAAAATTAGATGCATCTATCGCGGTGCTTACTGTGAAGTTAGCACATGATGCATTGCTCTGGGGTGAGCCAAATAGAAACGACGCACCACATGAGTCGGAATTGTTTTTGACAAAAGTTCCAAATTTCAAGCTAAATTCAAATTTTAAAGTAATGAAAATGCAAATGGGAAGGTGATAAAAAAATTACCTGGAGTCTTATGTCTCGAGGATGCATGGTTCCAACGTTGACAGGAAATGAAAATTCGTGGTAATTTCCAAGAATTGGAAATGTCTAGAATCGATCGGTGAAGCTATCCAACTCACCAAGGAGCATTGGAAACATGGCATCCATGAAAATAGAGTAAGCATCGATGCTTGCTTAAGAGATTGGAAGCACGAGATGAGGTGTCACAATGAAAATCGATTTGGTAATTTATTTTTATTTACCCATACCGCAATGTGCCATAGTACATTGTTTATGCATTGGTATGTATGATTCAATGACACCATTGCAATTTGATCGGTGCTTGTTATTTTTGTTATAAATTATGACAATGTGTTTGAACATCTACGCATTGGTGTGTTATGTTGTAGTTGAGCAACGGGGTGAATGTACCATATAGGCACACTGAAAAAAATGCCCACAAAATATTCCAGCTGCTCGTATATGCTAATAACCTCTGTTATGAACAATGACAGTGCATTCAAACATTTAAGCACTAGTGCGATATGTTTATGTGCACATTGATGCATAAAGACCTTAAAGGCACACCAAAAAAAATCCTCTGCAAAAACCTCCAGCGGCTCGCCTCCGCTATAAATAGCTAAGGGATAAGTTTTTTGGGGGAGGTTCCATAAAAACCTCCACATGAAGGTGTTCTCCTTGTAGTGATTTAATGGTCATTTTATTGAGCTCTCTATAATATGGACACATACACCATGAACCTTCCTTTTTGTAAGCCATCACCATTGGTGAAGAGAAATCACTTTGGCTAGGTTGAATTAATCCATCCTCTGACATTTCTTGAACCATATGCTTAATCTCACTCTTTTGTGCATATGGCTACCCATAAGGCCTAATGTTAGGTGAAAAACTTCCAAGTTTCAAATGAATAACATGGTCTTGATCTTGAGCAAGTGAAAGACCCTTATCCATATCTCTAAATACCTTTGAATGATTGTTGATAGCTTTTTGGAGATCCACGGAAGCAAAGGGTCTAAATTTTTGAACATCTAGCTAGCACAATCATGCAATTACACAATGGTGTCCCTTGTTTAGAAATGTGGTCATGATGTTAAAGCTTATGAATTTAGAGGGTTTTCCTTTCCTTCTTGAACCATATGCTTAATCTCACTCTTTTGTGCATATGGTTACCCATAAGGCCCAATGTTAGGTGAAACACTTCCAAGTTTCAAATGAATAACATGGTCATGATCTTGAGCAAGTGAAAGACCCTTAGCCATATCTTTAAATACCTTCGAATGATTGTTGATAACTTTTTGGAGATCCACGGAAGCAAAGGGTCTAAATTTTTGAACATTTAGCTAGCACAACCATGCAATTACACGATGTTGTCCCTTGTTTAGAAATGTGGTCATGATGTTAAAGCTGCCACTTAGTTCAATTTCCTTACCTTATGAGGAAAATATCACGAAAAGTTCCCAAAAATTAAGAGCCTTTGTTCCCAATGATTGTAACCATTGGACCCCTGATACAACATTGACACCACCCATTTGGATTGCAATCATTGGAATATCCAATAAACACTCCCCCGTAGTGAGCTTAATATTATGGCACTTCCCTGAACAATTTATGGTGTCTCCATATTCAACCATTCCTTGAAACTTTGGTGTTGGATATATAAAGCAATTAAGAAGTTTGGCTAATTTGCAATTAATGAAGTTATGGGTACTACTAGAATCAATCAACATTGTTACCTTTTTCTTTTTGATATATCCTTCTATATTGAGATTTTGAGGAGTACCGATGATTCATAAATGAGGGACTTGTATCCCACTCACTTCACTAACATGGATCCTATGTGGAAATTAAAATTTGACCTTTGTTCTCAGACTTGTACATAGATCTATGTCTCCAATGTAACATGCACACAACAACCAACTAACAATGCAATAACAAAGTGTATCCTTGTTGTTCAATATGCATATTAGGACCAAGTTTTAGCTTCTATTCTCAATGCAATTATGAGTTCAACTTCTATACAATCACCAATCTTCTCACTATTCTTCTAAAGGCATGTGAGATTGGTTTTGTTTGCAGGCTTGGAAATTTCAAGGTCAATTATCAATCATTGGTGAATGGCTACAACGAACTTGGTTCAATTGTCACCTATTTCCATCAATAATGACTTTCCATGTCTCTATATAGCTTGCTCTCTAAGTACGCAAAACTTAGCCCATGAAAACAAAATTGTTAAGTTTATGCTTCAACAACCAATGGAATTATTAGTCTACCACAAGACAACATTGGTTCTTTAATTTCCTTGGTTGGAAAAAAACCAGAGAGATTTAAATATGCTCTTGTTTTTCTATCCAAATCCAATGTTGCTTATACCCAAGGGTTCCATAAAACACTCTGATAATTAAGGAAACATATATATGGCTCAAGTATTGTTAAAGGATAAATTTTGTTGTTCTGGCATATCATAACATCCAAATTTCTCCATTATAAAACACCATCTTCCAAAGGAATATTAATGCTCATTGGTTTTAATTTATTTTGAATTTGATCACTCCTAGTTTGGATAAAACTTGGAATGCCCTCAATAACTATTTTTTCACCCAATTTGCGACTTTTAATAAAGTTGTCTTCTAATTTTCACAATGCATGCTCCATAGTTGAACGTTGTGCCTTTGCCTCTGGATTTTGCAAATTCAATTTGTTTCAATGAAAGGGAACCAATACACTATTGTAAGGACCACCATTCACACATATCCAACTTTGTTTCAAATGAAAGGACACCAATGCACCGGTATAACAATGTTGTTAAGCGTTTTTCACAACCTTTAATTGTTAATGAACTATGTTGATGGGAAATATTATTGCTCATGCTAATTACTTTTGTTCTCAGACCATAGTGGATATTTTATGTCGAAGAAAATTACATGAGCATAAGTGAATGATACTAATTAATGGATTGAGTTAAGTGTGATAGATTTGTTCTACATTTAATCTAATTGTCCTCCAAATCTAAAGTTGCTCATGCCAAATCGAATCAAGGGAAGAACATGAAAGGAAGGTCTCTTGAAATGAGTATTTATGGCATATGACCTCATAGACTAATCTACTGGACTGAGTATTCACAACATATGGCCTCTTGGACTAATAATTTACAATGTATGGCCTTCTAAAGTAAGATACTCAGTTTGCAGGTAGAGTTTAAAATGCCGACAATATCATTATACTACTAATGTTGTGTGCAGGTTGCCCAAGTACTCAACATATTACATAGATGTGAATTCGCTGGAATCTAGTGACATACAATGAAGCCTAGCTAGATAAATGCAACAATGAGTTTTCTACAACCCTTGATATCAAATCTAGAATGAAATCGATAGTCTAAGGTAGTCGGTTGTTGTGTCCATAGAGAAACTTGGGGTAAATAATTTCAAACAATGATTGACATTCTATTAACTAGAATTAGTCAACAATACACCACAAATGAATCAAGCAAATAGTAATTAGCAGAGGTATAAACTACAATTCCTCATTACCAACATTAACACACTAAGAGAAGAGAATAACTACTGAGGCAATTCGTTGTGTATAATTTATCATATTTCACATCGTGAACAGAGAATGGAATTTAACTCTGAACTATGCACTCAATGAATGAAATCTAGAATGATAGACATAATGATCAATCACTTAATGGACATTGTGATTTTACTCTAGAAACCCAATGAGAAAACTAGCATCAAATGTTTGCTCAGTTTCTCATTTTGATGATCTCTGGTTACAATGCAACTCATGGCTCTCTATGCATCCCCCTTTCTTGTCTAGCCCAAGTCTTTTGAGAATGCAAGTGAAAAAATAAATAGAGAGCACTTGGGTAATAGGAAGGCCAACAAGCATATCTTTCATTTCCCATTCCTCACTTTTTCTCTCATGTTTGATTTTTCTTTTTCATTTAATTCTTTTTTTTATTATTCACTTTTGCATTTGCATTGTCTTTACTAGTTTATTTGACCTTCATAAATCACCTAATTTCACTTGTAGGTGCTAATTCTTACAACCATTCACTTGTTCAAATCCATTTCAAATCACACCTCCCCATTAAGAGGATTTTTGGTGTCGAAATTCTTAGAGGAAACCAATTTGGATCAATGCACCTTCTTGTCTACTTCTTTGGAACATGACTTTGAATCTGGCTCTTGGATACAACTTTGACTCTCACTCTGGCTCTAGCTCATGGATCTATCTACTAGATACTATTATGGCCATGGATTTGGCTCTGGTTGTTGGCTCACTTGTTCCCACAATGTAGAAGTCTACTCAATGAATCTCAGCTCTAAGCAATCTCCAAATATGAACTTTGTAATCAACATTCATTCCCATCTTTCTCTTATCCTTGGAGATGATCTATCTTGGTAGTTAATTAAGCCAAGTTGAATGTTGGTCTTCTTGTTCAGTGTGACCCCAACAAGTCATTCCATCACATAACAATTCCACAAGAGAAAGTGTGACCTACCTTCTTCTGCTAAGATCGATTGTGTCTCATCACATAAACAATTCTCTAGTGTCCAGACATACTTACAAGCACACTATCTCCGAAATAATGTCATTTGGATGACAACCTTTGTGTGAAATCACAATTCATCATCTAACATTATGTTTTCTTTGGTAGTTGTCATGGAGTTCTCAATAACCACCCTCTAAGGTCATTGGTTTCCATGCATTAGTCTCCAACACATCTCCAAGAAGGGGTTCTTCTGAAAGATTGTAGGTATCAACTACAATGGGGTGACCTTGGTTGTTGGCATCAACCCAATATCCTCTTCAATGGTGATATGGACCTCCTGTGCTACTATAACTCCTTGGAAAACTTCTGCTCCTTGGGTTAGATATGCAAGGAACTCTCTTCCTCCTTACTCTTCACTCTCCAGTCTCTTCTCTTGGCTGTGTGATTTTTGGGGTGAAGCTCTAGATGAAGTCGCCAACACCTTTCTTCCCAATGTCTACTTAACTGGTAGTAGTGGTAAAAATTCTTATTGTTTCTACATGGATTGCTTGACATACTCCTCTTCTCCATATGCCTCTAAGTTCATCGTTGGATTGGGGAAGTCTTCTTTCCATTATTCTTTTGAAACCATTTCAGGCTTATGCACATGACTTGCTTCTCCTCACAAGATGCCTCACGATGGCCTTTATTCCCACATAATGAACATGCATTTGAGTGCCAACAAATAACAATGTTATGGCCTTTCTTCCTATGACAATGACAAACAAGATATGTCTTACATGATGCATACATCTTGGTATTCTTCTAGTTCTAGCTGGTCATGTTTCCACTTCTTCTAAGTGATGGTGTAAGTTGAGTCTTTGAACTCTTCTCATCATTTCCCTTCTATCATCCACCCTAACATGGCCAAGGTGATAGTGGACTACACATTCATGTATTACTACTCTTTCCTCTTATGAATCAACCAAATTTTTCATGTCCTTTGCCTTTAGAAATGTGATCTTGGATTTAAGGGCCTTTTCCTCTTTTCCATTGAAAACTGGGCCTTCATGTTTGAACCTTTGTTTAGCTACAATGGGGCTTAAGATTCCTTGCATTCTCTTACTTATCCCTTGTCCATCATATCCTGGTTGCCTTGACAATTTCTATATAATGCCTTTAGTATGCTTTTCAAAAGCACCAAGATTCTCTTAGGAAATGCCTACAAAAGACGAGCTTACCAAAGTTGTCTTAGTCTGGCTTTGATAGTGGAAATGAAAGGTGGATTTTCTTCTCCGTGCTCTTGGATAATTGCTTGGATATTTTCCAATTCCTCCTCCTTCTCTTTCAACTCTTGTTGCAGCCAAGTCATCATCTTAGTGAGCCCGTCCTATTTCCAATTGTCCAACTGGATGACCTTCTCTCCCAAGTGTACAAGTTGAACTCTGCTCTTATCCCAATCTACCATAACCAAATTTAGGGAGTCTTGGTGTTCAAAAAATCACTTATTTAGAAATGGTAGTGGTCTTGTTGAACTCTCAAGGTTCTTCTCCATTTCTCTCATCCTCTAGTTAAACATCTGAACATGTTCCTTCAAGTTCTTGTTCTCTTCTTGAATATGAGCATTGATGACATGTAGGTATTCCAACCACTCTTTGTTTGTTTTACCCATGATAGGTCTAGAAGGTTTTGGAATTTGCTTCATGGTAAAGGATTGGAAATTTATTTGTTACCTTAAGATCTGTTAATGAGGGACTTATATCCCACTCACTTCACTAACATTGATTCTCTACGGAAATTAAAATATGGCCTCTATTCTTAGTCTTGCATGGAGATCTATAACTTTGGTGTAACCTATACACAACAACTAGTTGGCAATGCAATAAAAAAATGTACCCCTACTGTTCAATATTCCTATCAGGTCTTTGAGTTTCAACTTCTGTGCTCAATGCAATTATGAGTGCAACTTCTCTACAATCACCTTTTTGTTCACTATTCTTCTAAAGGCATGTGAGGTTGGGTTTTTTTGTAAGCTTGGAAATTTCAAGTCCAATTACCAATCATGGGTGAATGACTACAACCATCCCATTTCAATTTTCATCAATGTCCAACCAAAATGATTTTCCATGTTTCTATATAACCTGCTCTCCAAGACTTATGCAGAACTCATCCCAATGAAAAATAATTTGGTAAGTTTATGCTCCAACAACCAATGGAATCATTAGTCCACCATAAAACAACATTGGTTCTCTAATTTTCTTGATTGTTTTCTTATGGTAGCCAAATCGAGTGTTGCTTACACCCAAAGGTTCCATACAACACTCCAATAATTAAGGAAACATATGTATGGCTCCAATAATTTTAAAGGATAGATTTTATTATTGTTATCTCATACTAAAATATCCATATTTCAATATTATAAAACTCCATCACCCAAAGGAATATTAATGCTCATTGATTTTTTCGCAATTGATCACTTCTAGTTTGGATAAAACTTGGAATGCTCTCAATAACTAAATTTCACCTAGTTTGTGACTTTCAAAAAAGTTGTCTTCCAATATTTACAATGCATGCTCCATAATTGAACATTTCTCCTTTGCCTCTGGATTTTGCAAATCCAAGTTGTTTCAATGAAAGGGAACTCATGCTCTGTTGTAAGGACCACCACTCACAGATATCCAACTTTGTTTCAAATGAAAGGACATCGATACACTGCTACCATGTGTTGAGGAAAATATATGAAATGATCTTACTCAAGAATTTTCAGACTTTACTTGGCTAATGAAAAGTAGACAGATATATCACCCTATGTTTATACCCAACAAAAATAACATCCTAACTCATAAGTATTAATTATGAGTGCTTAGGCTAGTCTTTTATCAACAAAAACCTTGTTGGAAATTCACGTTTTATGTAATTTTTCGAATATAACAATTGCTGAAATAAATGTAAGAACAAAAGTATAGACACCAAGATGATAATCAAGACATATGAGACATAAAAAAATCCTTTATTTCATTCCAATTCACCAAAGATTCATTTTCTTTACAAAATTTCATACAGAAATCTTGGACCAAAGTCAAACTTAGACATCCCCAATGGAACATACAAAAGGACCTCTGACAGAAAACCAAAAATGAACTCTAAAAGCGGGATCAACTTGCCATAGATTGCTGCCCACTCGACTCTGCACAATAGCCTTTATCAATCATGAAAATTAATTCACAAACATACAAATCTACACAGACTATCAAAGATAGATCAACACCTCTGAAAAACAAGTGTCTGAATTATTTGATTCAACCCTGAATATTGTTGTCTACAATAAGACCCTTCTATCACAAAAGAGAATCATGCCTTGATGAATATATGAATGAATGAAAACTAAACTATCTCAACATAAACTCAAAGAGCAAACCTTAGCATGCTTTTGCTTCTATCCTCCTCTTGTTCCTCCCTTTCGTCTTGCTTTTAACAATTTATAATTGGTTGAAGTAGTTGAACCAACTCATTAGTTAAGTTAATTAAAAGACTCAACTAACTTTAGTTAGGGGGAAGAGTAATAATTATAATTAAGGGTCATAATTAAATAATAACTAGTAGGTGGGACCCCTTGTAACTCCCTTTGGTTCATAACAATAATAACAATCATAACATAACCATTAGTTAAGCAAAAGACTCCTCCTTGTGCCTCCCATCAACATATTCACTTTTGGCAATTAAAACTCATGAAAGTTGAAATTATTTCAAAATAATACTCATATATCCAAAATAAACATGCTATCCAAAGATTCCCAAAGTCAATTGTCATAAAACAATAGATATAATAAAAACTTAGAAACCATATTTCCCAGTCTGTGATGCAACCCTTCATTGATTGTTGTTGTCACCTCTTGATTTTCTTGAATTGTAATGAGACATGAAGAGGTACAGGGATATCGGGTGCTTGCGGGGCTTGGAAAGGAGGCCTTTCAGGCCTAGGTTGGACTATTCCCTGCCCAATCCAATTGAAGAATCCAACATGAAACAATTGGCCAATATCTTGTGAATCAACGTCAAAATGTATGGAAGACCTGGGCCTTCTTGGGCCTTAGTTCCAGTTACCTCTACCTCTATTTCTTCGGCCATGGCTACCTTGACTGAAAAAACTCATCCTACATGTGTGATAGATTAGAAAATAGTATTTTAATTAACCATACATGAAAACTCTTTAAAAAATATGAAATAGATTTGGCTCAGAAATATATTAGACTCATGCAATCCAATCCATACAAATTGTTTTACTGTTAATCAACGAGCAGGGGGGTGAAAAATTGTTCTGGGATATGTGAGGGGTTTGTATTGAGCGAAAATATGATATAATGAAAGGGGAGAAGACATGGTCACTGATCAATGACAACAACAATCAACTGTAAATCCAACCAATAAAACCTCACTGCAATCCACCCAAGACACTGCCACTTTCATCATTACCAAATAACAATTACTGTGTACTTAACTAGTTCATTGTCCAATAATCAAATATCCAACACAGTGCCATTGCAAGACAGTATGTATTCCACACAATTTGTAAGAGGTTTTGTTCCCTTCATTCACACACTCTGCATTTTATAACAATTTACGAACAATACCCATTCCCAATATGTAACTATCAAAATCAACCACTTCCCATGCATTTCTTCAATCCATTATAATACTCAAAAAATCATGTTTTCAAATTAACAATGAAGTCGCTATCACTACAATCAGGCCCATAATTTAAATGCAATGAAAATTTTTGAACATATATAACAGTAACCAAAATAATCAAGACCAAAATTCCACACTCAGATTGACCATTAAACATACAACGCACAATCACCATTTAGACCCAACTTATGCACAGGGTAATTCGCCCCGACAATGTAACTTTGCCACTGTAAAAAACAATTCAATGTGGCTTAAAGAGATGGGCCATCCATCCAATATGATAAAGCCTCGAAAACATTCCCTTCATAACAAATGATCGATAAACATAATTAAAACTCTATGAAACTCAAGCTATCCATACTATACCCAGTGCGCAGCCACCCAAAAAACATGATGCAATATTTCCATTTTACAAAACCAAACACACAATCACGACAATAGGTCAATTCGTTGCTGAGTCATCAATATAACACAATATTAATTCGATTTAGTCCAACCGTGATCAACTATGCTGTGCAATTTCAGGATTAAACAATCAAACAATCATAAGGATATAGTTCCCAAAGTCATCCGGTTCAATAATCGTTCGGCCCCAAAAGAAAACCACAGTGACCATAACCATTGTTTATTTTGCAAAAAAACAACGTGACATGAGCAACGTCAAGGATTTTCACCAATGCTAGATAAACATTCAAATAATCATCAGTGAAAATACCAGTGACTCTGTATCTACCAAAAAACTCGTCACTGTCTTAAAAAATCAACAACCTAAAAAGTTGCGGCAATTATGCATATGCACGCATCCAATCGAATGGGGGCAAAGGCCCTTTCCATTAACAATATTGAGCTATCAACATAAGGTGAGTACTATGTGCTTTGAAAGTGCAACTAGCGATGTAGGGTTTACCACTATTATAATCGAGCCAGTGACTATATACCGACCAACATGACTGTCATACGACCAATTGAGTGAGCATGTTCTCAAAATAGTCGACAATTATACAACCATCCAAGTAGTAAACCTAAGAGGCTTGGTTGGTATTCTCTATCACTCTTCAAACAAGAGGGACAAGGTTAGTTGCTTAACAAACATAGCGAGAGCAGATCCACTCTTATAATGGTGAGAACCCAAGGCTAATGGTGTATACGCAGAGAGACCCATTCGTGGACAGGTAACGAATTCATGACAGGGGGTCACAACAGAAAAGTGAAGCTTAAATCTTGCTTGGCAATGTTATTTAACGCACACAGGATGTAACCCTTGTGTTCTTCGAGTTAAAAATCCTAGCCCAAGGATGAAGACAAGGCCAAGGAAGAACATGAACCTCATTTCATGACTGTTGGTGGTGCAATCAATCAATGTCGAAGTGAACAAAACATAGAGACATAGAAAACCTCTGACCATCAAACCCATGAAAGCCAGGGATTGGGTTTAGTGACAGACATGAATATAGATATCCACCCAAGACTAAATGAAAACCCTCCCACCAAACAACAGTGATAACAAAGAGCTATCACCCAAGGAGACTAATAACCTGTACGAATTCAATATCATTGCAGGAGGAACCATCCAACAATAACCAAATTTTACACAGTTGCAAAACTTAGGAAAACAAAAACCAATACACCTGAGCCAATAATCATTTCATAACCAGATCAGAGTCACGAATGGAAAAAAAAAAAGACATACCTGTGATCGAATTCCTTAAAACGAGAGCTAGCCGAGTGGTTCCTTCATGCTAAGAAATCAGACCATAGCCACAACAACAAGACCAAATAATAACTTGACTAGGGTGGCGACTTACGGGAGTAGTAAAGGTGACGTGCAATAAATTCACGTCACCTCCACCCACTGTAATGTCCCCGGCCATCAACCCCACTGTCGAGCAATGATACTATGCGAAACATTCTCATACTTATTGTTATAACCCTAATTTGCACTAGACATGCTTACTTGGCATCAGGCCATCTCAGATTCCTTCTTTGCCAAAACACTACTGAACAAATCTTCTTAAAAATACGTTTTTAAAGGCCTACACACCATGTTCCACTACAACCCACGCATATCTATAGTGTCCATGCTAGCTGACCCACTACAGCTCGCGTGGACCTATAGAAGCACAAAAAAAGGAAAGTTATTGACGGAACACACAGCTTTGGGTAAGTTAACTAAAGCTTTCGACCATGCATGACCGGTCATTCGACCAAATACCTAGCTCCTTCTAGCCTATAAAAGAAGGGGTAAGGGTCCCATTTTAAAGGAGGAAAAAGATAGTAAAGAAACTCTACCTGAATTCGTATTCCCCTTTGCCCAAGATTCTGCAATCATTTTGTGATTTCAATGAAGAAGAGAAGCAAGTGTGTTAGCAGTTGGTGCACAGTAAAAGAGGAGCCTAGGACCAGATTCATGGAGCAGTGGCCAGTTTCATCATTGTAATTTCCTTTAGTGAATTTAATAATAAAGAAGTACTTTTCCCATCCCACCATATGAGATTGTCATTATTGATCGCGTACATGTTGATTAAATCTCTAACCCATTAATCTGTAGATCAAATGCATGTGGAGTTCTTTGTTTGTCTTTGTGAATGTAGGTCATCCTTGGGAGGAGAGGATCAGTCAAAGGGCGACCAAGAGTGAAGAGGGATTGATATCAAACGCCGAAAATAAGGTATGCTCACTTGATCTTCTTAACTGTGTATTTGTTTGAGAATAATGGGGATTAGGTCTGGGATGATGGTAGAAAGTAGGAATCTTTAGGTCTTTTCTGCATGCATGATAAAACCCTAAGTGCTAGTCTGTAGAGGGATTTCCCACTCACAACAGAATTGGCGACCATACTGGGGATCTCTCAGGTTTTCTGGGGATACTTTTTGGTAGTTTTAAATTGGTTTCATCACCTTTTTTCTAAGTTTCTGCAAGAGTCTGAGCTAGTAGGGATTCTGGTCTTCCATACCAGTACTCCCTGCTTTCTTTGCTTGGATTCATTTTATTTTTGGGAAGTCATAAAGGTACACACTACCTGTATAAGGCCTGCATGCATGTACATGCACCCTACCTTCACACAACCCGCCTGCATACGCCTGTTGATGAAGTGCTAGCTGCGTGTCTGAGAACCCGGGAAATCCTTCTCAGGAAGAGGCAGTCATCCTCTCCCTTGCAGAAGTGATCCTTCTCAGGGATCTTCTAGGTCCTTCTAGGTCTCTGATTGAACAGTCCATAGTCAGGTAAAAACCTCAGATCATATTTTTCCTTGCATCTTTTTCTGTCAAAGTAAGTTTTTGTGTCTTCAAGGGATTCTGGTTCTCAATACTAGTACTCCCTTCCTGAGCTTAGTCGCTTGTCTTGCTTCTTTTGAGGAGAAATAGAGGCACACACGGCCTGTAGTGGGCCTACACGCATGCATATGCATCCTATCTTTGGGCAGCCCATGTGCATACGTGTCCTGTATTTGGGAAGCCCATGTGCATACGCTGACTGTTGAAGTGACAGTCACGTATCTGTCTAGAAAATTTTGAGGAGGCAATCATCCTCTTCCCTGTCAAGTTTTTACTTCCCAGGTTTTTCTTGTTTCTTTTTGGTCTCTGTCATAAGCAGTTTTAGCCTAGATTGTATTCCAGCATAGCTTGCTTTTTCATTTAAAATATTTTTTGTGTTTCCTAGCTTTTTAAACTTATTTTTAGCTTGAAATTTTAGAATCGTGCCATGAATCGTGCATTCATCAGTTTCTTTTAGAATTTTTGTTATTTTTGCTTTGATTGGAAGAAAATATAAAAAAAAAAAACTTAGTTTTTTAGATCTCTTTATTTCCTGGCATTTTCTTTGCATTGTTATTTGAAAAAGAAAAAGAAATTAGCATAGCGTTGTGTTTTCTTCTAATTTTAAAAGCATTTAAAATNAAAAATATAAAATATATATATATATATATATATATATATATATATATATATATATATATATATATATATATATATATATATATATATAATTATTCTTTTTTCATTGTTCATGTAAGTTTCATCATTTTTCACAAAGAGTCTTAACAACATCAGTTGCACTACCATACCCCTTTCGAGTAAATCAAGCCTTAAAAAGAACGGCAATTAAAAATTACTAGACTTTATGTTTGTAGGGTCCATCAACTAGATTAGGCTAGAGCCTTGATTTAGGTTGGAGAGGAAAGTCTTCAAGGCTATAAAACAAAAATACGAGTCTGTGCTAAGGAGTGTAGAAGTCCAGTATCGTGAAAGTTATCTGGGACCCCCCTCTAACACAGGGGATAAACATGAGGTCACGTGCGGAAAGGTAGCGGAGATAACCCCTCCAAATCCGGACCAATCGTAGTGGAGAACACATATAGAGGGCTTGTCTTGGGATTCCGTCGATTGCATTTGCCATGGAGCTTCATGGGTATCGAATCCATTCGAGGTCCTCAGTTGTCTTCTAGGCCACTTGCTTTCGATACCCTTGGTAGGTTTCAGGCTTGATACCCTGCTCATTGTGGTCTACCCGACTGTCGACTGTACCCGCCTGGTGATTGTTCGCACACTGACAACCTAGTTGCCTATCTTTCTAGTGACATACACAGGTCACTGCAGGGGTATACCGCGGTACCTAGGACAGACATCGGGCCATGCTTTGCAGAGTATACCTGGAGGGTGCTTCCATTTTCGAGTTGCACTTGCATCGGTAAGTTTCTCTAGTGTTGGTTGGTGTAACTGTTCTTCCAACTAGTTAGTCGTTTTCTTGATTTGCCTTTAGGAAATTTTAGTGTGTGCTCTGTGCTCCCTAGTTTTCCATAGTGAGTTAGTCAATCGTGGCTTTAGGTCTCTGACCTAGGGTGGTAGACCACCGACTCCGCCGGTCGTGAGGACTTTTTGGTCTTCCGCTTAGAAACGTGGAACCGCCTCTTTATAGGCATTGTTTTGATACCATTTCTTTTCCAGAGTCAATGCGTGAGACTTTTACGGACTTGAACGATCTCGCAAGGGGAGAACCTATGCATAGGATATTCATGGATAATTTTCTTGATGATACCAAGCAAGGAACCCCTTCGCAAGGGGATTCTTGTGCTTTTCCTTTCTTCGGAAATGTTGGTGTCCCTTTGATGGCCACTTTGTACATTCCTGGGTTGAATGTGGGACTATCGGTTTGGTTGGGTACCATTCCAAATGTCCCGAATGCTCTTGATGCTTCTCAGTTAAGAACCTTAAGTCATGGACACCCTGTTGATGTTTCTTCATTAGCAAAGTCTTCTCCTCCTCCTTCTCCCGCCTCTGGTGAAAGTACAGTTACTAGTAACCGGAAGTCTAAACTAAATAGAAAGAGGAAGAATAGGAAGAATAAATCACCAACCTCTGCAAGTCATGTTATCGACCCATCACCAACCTCTGCAAGTCATGTTAGAGATGTGCAACCAACCACTGCCAGTCATGCTGGGGGCATTGATTCTATTGAGAAACCTAGACGGATAGGACAGAAGCCTA
The DNA here is from genome assembly GCA_009831015.1 of Picea engelmannii. Classification (NCBI taxonomy): domain Eukaryota; kingdom Viridiplantae; phylum Streptophyta; class Pinopsida; order Pinales; family Pinaceae; genus Picea; species Picea engelmannii. Next base: position 199,810 of record ML789272.1, read on the forward strand.
AGTTCCCTTGTAATATTTGCAAGGAAGATCACCTTACTCATTTATGCCCTGGCATTCCAGAGGTACAAAGATTGTGGTCCCTATCTACAAGATCTTATGATTCTGAGTCTTCTGAGGTTTCCTCACAGTATATTCAACCATTGGATGAGCAAGTGGTCATGCCGATGCAGTCATCGGCTGATCCCACTCCTCTTTTGAGGGGTGAGGTGCCTTTAGACCTTGTAGTCTCTCAGCCTATTCAACCATTGGTTGAGAAAGTGGTCAAGCCGATGCAGTCATCAGCTGATCCCACTCCTCTTTTGAGGGGTGAGGTGCCTTTAGACCTTGTAGTCTCTTAGCCTATTCATCCATTGGTTGAGAAAGTGGTCATGTCGATGCAGTCATCGACTGATCCCACTCCTCGTTTGGGGGGTGAGGTGCCTTTAGACCTTGTAGTCTCTCAGCCTATGCAACCATTGGTTGAGAAAGTGGTCATGCCGATGTAGTCATCGACTGATCTCACTCCTCTTCTGGGGGGTGAGGTACCTTTAGACCATGTAGTCTCACAGCTTATTCATCCATTGGTTGCAAAAGTGGTCATGCCAATGTAGTCATCGACAGATCCCACTCCTCTTTTGGGGGGTGAGGTACCTTTAGACCATGTAGTCTCGCAGCCCATTCGTCCATTGGTTGTGAAAGTGGTCATGCCGATGCAGTCATAGGATGATCCCACTCCTCTTTTGGGGGGTGAGGTTCCTTTAGACCATGTAGTTGCGCAGCCTATTCATCCATTGGTTGTGAAAGTGGTCATGCCGATGCAGTCATCAGATGATCCCACTCTTCTTTTGGGGAGTGACGTGTCTACTGACTATGTTTTTAGCATTTTCAGTTCAGTATTTTCAAAACAAGGGAGCATTCCACTCATTCCGAGCACACCCCCTCCAAGCCCTAGGACGGTTTCCTTTGATTGGAATGACCTTGTTGAGCCTCATCTTCCTTCTTCCACACCCTTTCAAATAAGGGTTGAAGTTAATTCAACAAACATTTACCGATGTATTGTGGATGAAGGAGCCTCTGCAAGTATTTTATCCTCCTCGGTTTGGAAAGTCTTGGGATCTCCCGAGCTTGTGTCTTCTTCACATGAACTGTTGGCTTTTGACAGACGTCCTAGTGAATATTTGGGGGTTCTTCCTCAGTTACCTATCTCGTTAGGTGGGAAGATTTTCCTTTTTGATGTTATAGTGGTGCAAGGCCCGTTAGATTTCAATATGCTTCTCGGGTGCGATTATCTATATGCTATGAACGTTGTGGTGTCTATGCTCTTCCGGGTGATGCATTTCCCTCACAATGGAAGCATTGTCACTATTGACCAACTGGCATCTGATAATCACCATCCTAATTCAGCGTTAATTCAAGCTGCCCCTTTATATGTTCCTAGTGTTCGTGTAGACTCCACCCCGCCACGGGTTAATTATGTGGCATCTTATCCTCAGGGTTCAATTTCTTCTAAGAAGGAACCTATGCAATCATGTTTTCCCTCTTGAGACTTGGTCTCAACAATTGATCCATTGGTTTATCAAATGGGGGCATGGGAACCCTTGCTTCCCTCTCTTGGTCCAAGTGGTATCGAGTATCCTTCTAAGTCTGATCTCATTTTTTGTATATCCTCAAGCCCTCGTGCTTGTGATTCTTCGTTGATAGACTCTGCCAGTCCTGGCCAGAACCTCCATCGTCATATGGAGTATGGTTAGTTTACTTCACCCTTTGGGACTATCGACCCTCGCTTGCATGATTTCTCGGATTTTGAATTGCCTTCAGATGAGGCTATCCTTGAAGCCATGACTATGGTTTCTATACCGCGAGAGGACTTACACTGTGGTTTTTGTTTTCTTCCCTTTTGGGAGAATTTCCAAGTTGACTATCGAAGAGACTCTTGGTATGAGCCTAGCAGTGGGCTCTACCTGAACTAGTTTCATACATGAGTCATCGCCCCCACGGGTCTTCTTTTAATCCCTTTTTAGACCCTCTAAAAATGAAAAGATTGTCGAGCGATCTTGTTTCCCTTCATCCTCGTTAAACTAAAATTTGAAGGCACGCCTATCCGATGGTAGTTTACCCCTTTTTTCGGTCTGAATGGTCAACTATACGAACAAAGGTATACTCTAGGAGCCTTGGTTCTTTAGAAGAGTATTCTCAGGTATAATTTTAACCCTTTTACGGGCCTGAGGGACTAAATTTACGAAAAAGGAACCCCCACAGAGTCCATAGTTAAGCTCTTTTTAGACTCCCTAAAATTGAAAAGATCGTCGAGTGACCTTATTCTTTCACACTCGTTAAAATGGTCCAGAAGAACATTCCTGACAGAGTTCATAGTTAAGCTTTTTTTAGACTCCTTAAAAATGAAAAAATGACCGAGTGATCTTGTCTTTATCACACTCGTTAAAATGGTTTTGAATAGACGTCTTGTGAATGCTAGTTTACCCCTTTTTCGAACCGACTAGACTACCTTCGAAAAAGGTACACCATCGGAGTCTCCTTTTACATTTTTTCAGACTCTCTAAATATGAAAAACTACTGATCTTACCTTCTCTAGGCTCGTTAAACTTACATCGAAGGATGTTACCATTGTGTGTATTATTAATCACATTTGCATACCTGCGTCTTTGGCCTAATGCCGGCTCCATGTTGCTCTCAACCGAACCATCTAAAACATGCCTTATACGCAAGCCCTGTAGCACTTTGCCTTTGCGTCTTGACACCTTTGGCCCCAGGTGGGATTTTTTTTCTGAGTGTCCTTGCTTTGAACATCAGTCTTGTCCTTCCGCCTCGAAATTGTATGTTTGCAACACTCATTCCTCCTTTGTAACGTAGCCTTCTTTTATTCTTTTTCCAAAATTATTGAAAAAGACAAAAAAATCAAATATACCCCAAAAAGAGGAAGGGAAAAGTATTTTCTTTGTATTGGCAGCACAATGATTCGCCCTTGGATAAAGCACATCCTTCCATTTGTCCTTCAAGCCTTGGGATTTAATATGACCTTAGGAAGCTATTCTTGATACATAGAGGTGTGTCCTCCTCCATTTGGTTATTCTTCCAAGCATATGGAGAGTTTGTGTTGCCTCCTGCATCGTGAACTTATGTCAATGCTATGTTGCCTGAGTCTCATCATTTTTCATGCTATTGTCCAAGGGAAGTTTTTACCAAGCCCGAGTCGACCCCTCTACAGTTTGTCTCTTGTCCTCATACCCGGCCACCCCAAAAGTCCAATCAAGTCTTTGTTCGAAATCAATGAAGCCTTTAGTCTGATCATCAAGATTCTCTAGTCCATGCCCGACGAGCCATCGAAGACCTCTAGGTAGTGAAGTCGTACACTCATATTACACTCCTACCCAAGTTTTGAATATTTTGAAGTTGTTGCTCGAGATCTGAAGACCTCATCTCCAGCCATCAAGCCTTATTAGCTTCTAGAAGATGGATACTATACATGTATCTCTTTTTTTTATTTCGAGATGTAGCTCCGCTGTGTATTGCTCGTGGCTACACTTTATATAGTTATATGACATGGATATATAGTGTATTTGATTGGTATACATGATTTTATTTCATCCCGAGCATGGGTATGCCTGCCTCGGTGAGACAATTGTTATTTTGCAGATGGCACCTCCCAATTTCTGGTTCCTGGGCTCACTTGTTTGGTACGTTGGTGAAGATTGATAATGTATTTGGGCCATTAGATTCTCTTCTGATCTCACATTAGGGGGCATATGTTATAACCCATAATTTGCACCAGATAGGCTTACCTGGCATCAGGCCATCTCAGATTCCTTCTTTGCCAAAACACTACTGAGCAACTCTTCTTAAAAATACCTTTTTAAAGGCCCACACACCCCGCTCCATCCACTGCAACCTGTGTGTATCTACAATGTCCACACTAGATGACCCACTACAGCCCACGTGGACCTACAGAAGCACGAAAAAAGGAAAGTTGCTAACGGAACACGCAGCTTTGGGTAAGTTAACTAAACCTTTCGGCCATGCATGACCGGTCATTCAACCAAATACCTAGCTCATTCTAGCCTATAAAATGTTGAAATAATGTAACTGTAAAGAGTATTCTTATTATTATTTGATATATTATTCATTGGATCAATCCCCATTGTGGATTGATCATGTCGGCTATTGTAATAGGACCAAATCCCCTTTTGCGGATTGGTCAAATGATAATTATAATAGGCAGAATAAGAAGTCGGCCCCAACATATATTTAAGAGGCCCCAGAATATAATAAAGGTGGTTATAACCACCCAGTTGGAGAATTTGGCCCTGCCAGTGAAGAGACACTTCACACGTGCCAGTCTAATATAAATAAGGAGGTTAGCGCCTCACTTAGACACACAACACACTTGCTCAGTTTAAGAGAAAAGTTTCAGATCTGTTGTTAAATAAGAAGGAGAGAGAGTGGCACATATTTGGGAGATGATCTTCTGCATTAGTTTAAGAGATCTCTTGGCATTGTATTGGCTATCTATATTAAGGAAGTTTTGTTGGGTTTTCTTCCCCTAGAGGGTTTCCCAGGATAATGTTGTGTCTCTTGTGATTGTGTATTTCTCAGTGATCTTGGATTATGCTATTGTTATCTAATGAAATACAAAGAACTATAATAATGGCTTAAACATTAACATGGTATCAGAGCCAAGTTGAAGGAAGCATCTTTCACAAGAGTGAAAAATGTCACTATCGCCATACATGAAAATTAGGGCTTTTTTATGGTGAATCTTTTCAGCCCCAAAACCATCTAGAAAAGTGCACCCTCCCCTAAGGATCACTTTGGCACTTTTAGCGCACCTTTTCAGTGGTTGGATCTCTTGGAAAGTGAAACCCTAGTTTCACAAAGTACCAGAAGTACCAGAAAACCAGTGTACCAAAAGTACCAGAGTACCAGAGGTACCAGAAGCACCAATCCAAAAAATCCACAGATCAAATTTGGAGGAGCAAAAGTTGGATTTTCTCATATCCAAACACACCAGGCTACTCACCTCAGCCAAGCGCACCTCCTGGTAAGTTCAATTTTTTATTTTGAGCACTTTCATTTTTCGGTCATTTTCCTAGCTCTAGGTAAAGATGTCTGCAAGAGTTAAGCTTGTTGAAAAGCTAGAAGGAGTGGAAAAATTTCGTGCCTGGAAGTATAGGATTGGCCTCATTCTTGAAGAGAATGACCTAGCAAGATTCGTCAAAGAATAAGTACCGGAACCCGCCGATGCTATAGAAAAGGCAAAGCATCAAAAGGACACAATCAGGGCCAAAAGAATCATTGCAGATTCAATCAAAGACCACCTGATTCCTTATGTGTCATCTAAGAAGACTCTAAAAGAAATGTTTGATGCCTTGACCAAATTATATGAAGGAAAGAACATAAACCAGAAGATGAATCTAAGAACTCAACTGAAGAATACAAGGATGCAGAAAGAAGAAACGATTCAGGAATACTTCTCCAGAATCTTAGAATTCAAAGAACAACTAGAAGCTATTGGAGATACCATAGACGAAGATGAACTCATAATGACAGCCCTAAACGATATGTGCCAGAACGGAGAAACTAAAGTTTGATAGTCTATGGGAAGAATGCATCAAAGAATAAACAAGAGTAGCGAATCGTGAAGCGTTACTAGTAAGAGATGATGATCAAGCCCTAGCTACTCACACCAAAGGAGGAAGGAAGAAACCCTACTTCCAAAAGGAGACTCATAAAGAGCCTCAACAATCAAACAAATTCAATCATAAAGAATCTCATCCAAGGAGATTTCAGAAGAAAGGACAACGAAAGGAAAGGGACTACTTATCTATACAATGCTATCATTGTGACAAGATGGGACACATTGTGAAGTTTTGTCTAGCCAGATGAGAAGAATACAAGAGAAAACACAAGAGGCTCCATGCCCATGTAGTCGAAGATGAAGAGCCACCGACAAAGATGATAAGAGAGCAGATTAAAGACCATGTCTTGATCTCGGCCCTCTCAGGATCTGTAACACCTGGAGAGGACACTTGGCTCATTGATAGTGGTGCATCCAAGCACATGACGGGACAAAGAGACATTCTCTCTTGTATCTCAGAAAATAAGTTTTCTCATAAAGTGACACTTGGAGATGGTTACCAATATCCCATCAAGGGAGTGGTAGAATCAAACCATAAACTTAATTCAGGGAATTCACTAAAAATGAAGGACGTACTATATGTACTAGGCTTGAAGAAGAACCTACTCTCCATTTTAGCTTTAGAAAAGAAAGGCTTCAGAGTTTCCTTTATAGATGGAGAAGTTCTTATGTGGGATAAAGGAGAAACCTTAAATGAAGCAATCATCATTGGAAGTGAAGAAAATGGCTTGTATAAACTAAAGGGTCACTCAGAGGTTGCCATGATCCACGCCATTGAAAACTCATGTGAACTTTGGCATAGAAGGTTATCCCACATCAACTACAAGGCACTACCATACATATGCAAAGCGGTCACAGGTTTACCAGAACTCAAAGGTGACCATAAAGGCGTATGCAATGGATGTGCACAAGGGAAGAACATTAAGAACTCGTTTCCGAAGAGGGACAACAAGACAGAAGGAGTCCTAGAACTCATTCATTCAGATGTGTGTGTCCCAATGCCATCATCCTCCATTAGCGGGTATGTATATTATGTATCATTCATTGATGATTATTCTCGTAAAACCTGGATATATTTCTTGAAATCTAAAGATGAAGTGTTCAACAAGTTCAAGGAATTCAAAGCCTTGATAGAGAACCTTTCTGAAAGGAATATTAAGATACTCAGGTCAGATAATGGAGGAGAATATACCTCAAAATAGTTTGTGAACTTCTGCAAAGATGTTGGGATCAAGAGGGAACTCACTACTCCCTATAATCCCCAACAAAATGGTGTAGCTGAATGAAAGAACAGAACCATACTGGAAGCTATGAAGACTATGATCCATGATCAAGATCTTCCTATGTGCTTATGGGTAGAAGCAACAATGGCAGTTGTATATGTGCAGAAATGATTGTCCCATAGTGCACTTGGGCTCAAGGCATCGGAAGAGATGTTCATCGGAAAGAAGCCAGAGGTAAGCCATCTCAAAATATTTGGTTGTCCGGTGTTTATTGATATACCTAAAGAAAAGAGAAACAAGATGGACCCTTCAAGAAAGAAGGGAATATTTGTGGGATACTATGAGGTCTCCAAGGCCTTCAAAATCTATATACTAGGTCAACATCACATTGAGATTAGAAGGGATGTGACCTTTGATGAATATGCAACGCTCAAGAAATATAAACTATGCCAGCTTGAAGAAGTATATGAAGAGGAACCCGTAATCCCCAGTACTACAATGAGGGAGGTTCCCAGAGCTACATAACCAGTGAGGGAAGTCATAACTTCCCCTGATGAGGAACTTCTAGAAGACCATGATATAGTAGAAGTGCAAGAACGTCCTTAGATGATGTTCCTCCATAAAAGAAAGCCAGCTTGGGCTAGAGATCTTATTCAAGAAGGAGAGAAGTACAGTGCTCCCCAAGGAACTATGAGACAGGTGAAAAGACCAAAGCCATTCTCCAGTTATACGACTTTGATGTGTGATATCCTAGAAAAGGAGCCTACCTTCTTTGAAGAAGCCATTCAGAGGAAAGAATGGGCAGATGCCATGATAGAGGAATACCAATCCATAATGAAGAATGAAGTATGGGAAACAGTTCCTAGACCGAAGAATAAAGATGTGGTATCCTCCAGATGGCTCTTCAAAATAAAACATGCTACTGATGGAAGTATTGAGAAGTATAAAGCAAGATTTGTCGCTCATGGATTTTCCCAGAAGGAAGGCATTGACTATGAAGAGACATTTGCTCCTGTGCCCAGATACACTTTGATCAGAACCATCATAGCTCTTGTAGCTAAGATGAAGTGGAAGCTGCACCAGATGGACGTAAAGACAGCTTTCCTAAATGGTGTCATTGAAGAGGAAGTGTATATAGAGAAACCTCAAGGATTTGAGGTTGAAGACAGGAAGTCTCGTGTTTGTAGATTGAAGAAATCCTTATACGGATTGAAGCAAGCTCCCAGAGATTGGTATGGCCGTATAGACAGTTTCTTGACGAGCTTAGGATTTACCAAGAGTAAATCAGACTCTAACCTCTACTTCAAAATCATGAACAATGAGTTAGTAATCTTACTGCTATATGTGGATGACTTATTCTTAACTGGAGAAGAAAATCTCATCAATGAATGTAAAAAGAGACTTGCCTCAGAATTTGAAATGAAAGACCTTGGCCTAATGCATTATTTCTTAGGTCTTGAGGTATTGCAGAGTCATGAGAGGATCTTCCTTAACCAAGAGAAGTACACGGTCAAATCTTGAAGAGATTTGACATGTTGGAATGCAAGCCCATGAATACACCCATAGAAGCGAAGCTGAAGCTGTTGGTCGATACTTCGTCAGAGTTGATTGATGCCACACTATACAGACAGATTATTGGATCGTTGATGTACCTGACGAACACCAGACCAGACATTTGTTTTTCCATGAACACTTTGAGTCAGTTTCTAGTAGAACCTAGACGTGTTCACCTAGTGGGTGCAAAACATGTGATGAGGTACCTTAAAGGTACAATAGATTATGGTCTTAGCTATGATGGAGATCATGATTTCACATTGAGTGGATATACTGATGTAGATTGGGCAGGAAGTGTTTCTGATAGGAAAAGCACTTCAGGATGTTGTTTCAGTTTAAGATCAGCTATGATCTCATGGCAGATTAGGAAGCAATCTAGTATTTCTCTCAACACAGCGGAAGCAGAATACATTGTTGCATGTTCTGCCAGCTACGAATCTATATGGCTTCGAAAGTTGTTGACCGGCCTATTTGACTTAGAGATGAGAGAAACCTTGATTCCATGTGACAACTAGAGCTCCATAAAGATGACAGAGAATCCTATATTCCATGACAGGTCGAAGCACATAGAGATTTGTTATCATTACATCCGTGACATGGTGTAGAGAGGAGCCTTAAAGCTCCAATACAATAGTACGGATGAACAGGTTGCTGACGTGCTGACCAAGCCACTATCTCGTATAAAGTTTGAGTACTTTCGAGATAAGCTTGGTATAGTCTGAAAGGACCCTCCTCGAAAGGGGGAGTAGATGTTGTGATGAGACATCTCTTTCTTTCGACCTGATGGTTGTGATGTAAAGCAAGATGTTGTGATATGACTAGTACTGTGCTTCCACCTGGATAGCTGTGATGTAAATCTAGTCTAGTATCCTCCTTCCGACCTAATGGTTGTGACGTAAAGCAGGATGAGTACCTTGCTTCTGACCTGATGGTTGTGATGTAAAGCAAGATGATGTGTGACTAGTACTATGCTTCCAACTTTATAGCTGCGACGCAAAGCAAGTCTAGTTCCCTGCTTCCGACCTGATGGTTGTGACGTAAAGAAGGATGTGTACCTTGCTTCTGACCTGATGGTTGTGACGTAAAGCAAGATGATATGATGAGACTAGCACTGAGCTTCCAGTTGGATAGTTGTGACGTAAAGCCAGTATATTATCCTACTTTCGACCTGATGGTTGTGATGTAAAGCAGGACGAGTATCTATCTTCCAGCTTGAGTGTTGTGACGTAAATCAAGACGATGAGATGAGACTAGTACTGTGCTTCCATCTTGATAGCTATGACGTAAATCCAGTCTAGTATCTTGCTTCCAACCTAAGTGTTGTTACGTAAAGCAAGACATTGAGATGAGACAAGTAATGAGCTTCCAACTTGATAGTTGTGACGTAAAGCCAATCTTGTATTATGATGAGCCAACCTTGTGCTATGATGATGATTATGTATCAATTTTTACACTAATACATATTGATGCAGATGATGATGGCATTCCTTTGAGAATGACGATGCTACCGATGAAGAAAACTTTCGATGATTTATAGATACGCCAGTCGGTTTTCCAAGATGATATTGATGATGCTATCCTCTCACCCACTTGATGCTATTGATGATGTTGTCCTCTCTCTGTCGCATGATGTTGCTGAAGAATACCCTTCTTGTTAAGGGGGAGTGTTGAAATAATGTAACTGCAAAGAGTATTCTTATTATTATTTGATATATTATTCATTGGATCAATCCCCATTGTGGATTGATCATGTCGGCTATTGTAATAGGACCAAATCCCCTTTTGCGGATTGTTCAAATGATAATTATAATAGGCATAATAAGAAGTCGGCCCCAACAGATATTTAAGAGGCCCCAGAATATAATAAAGGTGGTTATAACCACCTAGTTGGAGAAGTTGGTCCTACCAGTGAAGAGACACTTCACATGTGCCAGTCTATTATAAATAAGGAGGCTAGCGCCTCACTTAGACACACAACACACTTGCTCATTTTGAGAGACAAGTTTCAGATCTGCTGTTAAAGAAGAAGGAGAGAGAGTGGCGCATACTTGGGAGAGGATCTTCTGCATTAGTTTAAGAGATCTCTTGGCATTGTATTGGCTATCTATATTAAGGAAGTTTTTTTGGGTTTTCTTCCCCTAGAGGGTTTCCCAGGATAAATACTATGTCTCTTGTGATTGTGTATTTCTCAATGATCTTGGATTATGCTATTGTTATCTAATGAAATGCAAAGAACTATAATAATGGCTTAAACATTAACATAAAAGAAGGGGTAAGGGTCCCATTTGAAAGGAGGAAAAAGATAGTAAAGAAACTCTACCCAAATTCGAATTCCCCTTTGCCCAAGATTCTACAACCATTTTGTGATTTCAATGAAGAAGAGAAGCAAGTGTGTTAGCAGTTGGTGCACAGTAAAAGAGGAGCCCAAGACCAGATTTGTGGAGCAGTGGCTGGCTTCATCATTGTAAGTTCCTTTAGTAAAGTTAATAATAAAGGAGTACTTTTCCCATCCCACGATATGAGATTGTCATTATTTATCGCGTACATGTTGATTAAATCTCTAACCCATTAATTTGTAGATCAAATGCATGTGGAGTTATTTGTTTGTCTTTGTGAATGCAGGTCATCCTTGGGAGGAGAGTTGCAGTCAAAGAGTGACCAAGCGTGAAGAGGGATCGATATCAAACACCGGAAATAAGGTATGCTCACTTGATCTTATTAACTGTGTGTTTGTTTAAGAATAATGGGGATTAGGTCTGGGATGATGGTAGAAAGTAAGAATCTTTAGGTCTTTTCTGCATGCATGATAAAACCCTAAGTGCTAGTCTGTAGAGGGATTTCCCACTCACAACACTTATATATAACATGCATATTAAATCAAATTAACACATTTAACATAGAGTTACTACCATCATACAGACTTAAATAGAATTAACAATAATTCCACTTGCAACAGAATACATGATAATATTACAAGCATCACATACATGCATTTTAATTGAAATTAAACATATAATGATACTTATCTTTGAAGTTGTAGTAACTCCACCAACGATGTGCAAACCTTCCATGAACCTCCCAGCCTTAGACCACGCTGATCATCACGCTCAACAGTGGGTCACCTCTGAGCTGTGACTAATCTCCACCCAAGGCAAGGGAATCCTAGAATAAGCTGAGGTTATCGGAAAACTGCACAATGCAACCGAAAGGATTCTCTCTAGGAGCCTTCTTACACCCACTACTCACAAACTCTCATTCCCCACATGCATGTTCCACTTGGGAGTGTACACCTTCACAAGCACATTCCATTAGTGCTTCACCTCCCTCTCTGGGTCTCGACAACAGGTTGGATCAGGAAATCTCATAGCTCCGTAGCTAGTGCTGGACTCTCTCTAGAAGAAAACCACTTCCCAACAGATTCTCTCACCTAGAAAGAGCTTCTCACATGCCTGACAACCTGCATCTTCTACCACGGGCATGACAACCCACTTCTTCAACACACTCCTCGACTCAGCTCTAGCCAAGTGAGGACAACAACAACGATTCAACACTCATTCACACAGGGATGATAGTAGCAACAACATATGGGCATGACACCATAGGCGACAACAACCCACGCTACACACCTAAGGCGATTACTCAGGTGTCAGGTTCCTTAGAAGACACATAACGGTTCATAGATTTCTAGTTTTCAGGTGCCTGCATGAATATTGCAAAGGTCAAATATAGAGGCCATGAGATTCATGTAAATACATTGGTTGGCTTCACGGTTCTTGTTTTTAGGATGCATGACAAGAAAATTAAGCAGAGGTCGATCATAGAGGTCTCATGGTTTCAGACGAAGGATCGGGAAAACTGGCAGAATGAACCCCCAACTCAATTGACTCTTCAACTTTTAACTGCATGCACCCAGGTTGACACTTGTCTTCCTGGAGCTACATGCATTCCCTTTTTGCACACGTTGGAGCTGCATGTGTTGCCTCTCTTTCTTCATGGTCGATCTGCACGCACCGATGTTTAATCTTTATTAATGTTATGCATAATTACATATACAAAATCAGGCTCCCGACCTTTAACACTTAGGCTCTCTGGCCTAATAAACACATAAGCCCACCAACTTATCAATACTCGGCTCACCAGCCTACAAAACATGATTACAATTAATAATATAACTGGGGCACGTCCTTGGGGTATTACAATCCCCTCCCCTTATTTTTGCACTGTCCTCAGTGCAACCTTTACACAACATCAACAAGATTTTCAAAATCTTCAAAAATATGCACGTATTGTTGTGTAACAAACACAAGGAGAGTACACCAAATAGGGAGATCGCGCGGAGGAAAAGCTGAGTTAGGGTTCGTGCTGATAGGGTTCGGGTCGCTACCATGTTGAGCCAGGACGAAGGTGAGCCGCCGCCCCATCCCTCCCCCTCTACGTCCTTCAGCAAACTAGTCACAGCTTGCACGAAGAAGGCGACCCAAGGTGAATCATCAAGCTTTGTGAGAAGACTGGAGGACATACCAGAAATCAACCTCCCACCGGAACATCCAATGAAAATAGCAATCTCCTTATCAGAGCGAGGTCTGGTAGGTCAGTTCATGGGGCTTTGGCCTTCAACCAGGACAACAAATAACTGGATTCAAAGAAACTGGAGGCCGCTAATAAAAAACAGTGTGACCTGCTACGTCGTTGGAAGGGGTTATTTCATCTTCGAGTTCATCTCCCAGGAGGATCGGGACTTAATCTTCAGGAACGGGCCATACTTCATGGGTGCACAGGGACTTTATCTGAATCGTTGGACTCCAAACTTCGATCCAGCCTCGGAAGTACCAAAAGACGTCCCGGTCTGGGTCAGACTCCCAAACCTCCCAATCCACTGCTGGAACTCCTCGTCGCTGCAAGCGATCGGGAACGGGCTAGGCCATTACATTGACAAAGTCGACCCAAAAGACCAATATTCTTGTGCCAGAATCTACGTAGAAGTTGACTTGGAAGTAGGGTTGTCGAAAGCGGTAAAACTGAAGGTGGGGGAGTGGCACCACCTGCAAAAACTGGACTATGAACAACTACCATTTAAATGCAGAGGATGTCATGAATACAGACATTTTCAGAGGAACTGCCCCAAAACCCTACAAGAGAAAGAAAGGGAGGAGGGTTGGCAGCAACCCCGGAAAGGAAGAGTGAAGCCCAACGACCCACGAAGAGACAACCCAACGCCGGCTCAAAGTAACCCAAGGATCCAGGACATGACAAACAGTTTCAAAGAGTTGGAAAATGAAGGTGAAGTGGCAGCCCCAAGCAACACCGGCCAAGGTGAAGAAGGAAGAGGCACCCAAAACCAGGAAACCGGAGGAACCTTAAAAGCAACAGAAGGTGCGGAGAATGGGGGGATTCAAGGCACCGAGAAAGGAGAGATCCCTCCCCCAAGGAATGAAGCGGATCAAGGCAACGAAGAGGGAGAGATCTCATCAGGGAGTGAAACAGAGGGGACAAGTGAAGCTTGGGACACTCCAAAGCGACCTGGCAGAGGGAGGAAGTCCAAAAAGGCGGAAAGGGAAAGGGAAATGTACAAGAACGTTCTCAAAGGAGCTCAGCCAACCCTCAAGCAAATAATCGAAGTAAGGCAAACAAGGAAGCAGGCAAAGGCCTCCCAAGGAGGCCACTCTCCCCCACAAAGTAATCAATGAAGTTCACATCTTGGAGCTGTAGGGGTCTCAGCAGCAAGAAGAAGGAAGATGCTCTCAGGGATTTAATCAAAAAAACAAGAACGGACATCCTACTCATCCAGGAAACCAAAATGAGTCAGCAGGACTCATTAAAAGTCTTAAAAAACGTATGGAGAAGCAGCCAGGGTTTAGCTAACAGCGCTAGGGGCGCTTCAGGAGGGCTCTGCACGCTGTGGAACGTCTCCAAATTAGAACTAATCCGCTCGGACCTTTGCATGCATTGGATATTCACTCAACTTCTCCAAAAGGAATCAGGACAAACGGTAAGTCTCTTTAATATTTATGTCCCACAGCATATTGAAGAGAAAAGAATTTGTTGGCAATCCATTCAAGACTACCTAATAGATAATGAGCTGGAAAATATAATCCTAGGGGGGGATTTAAATGTAACCCTAGCAATAGAAGAAAAACGGGGGGGGTCCATTGTAAGGGACCCAGCCAGAGAGTGGGTGGAGGACCTGATCTCAGCATGGGACTTAATGGACATCAAACCCTTAAGAGTGCGCTACACCTGGACCAACAAAAGGGTAGGCCCAGGACACATAGCAGCCCGCTTGGACAGATTTCTAGTACAGAGTTCATTTCTGACGCTAGGACTCACAACCTCCTCAGAAATCCTCCCTCACAGTACCTCTGATCATAATCCAATCAGCCTGGAGTTTAGGAAAGAGAAAGGCCAAGGGCCCATTCCCTTCAGATTCAACCCTGCATGGATACAGGACAAAGATTTTCAAAGCAGAGTCTCTAAGGTATGGACCAGCAAAGTTAAGGGATCTGCGTTTTATGTCTGGGAAGAAAAGCTGCGGTGGCTCAAGGCTGAGCTAAAAGGTTGGGAAAAAAAACAAGTCGACCCAATCTCCCTTCGCCTAGAAGCTCAAAGGCAGCTAGAAAACCACCAGCTCGACCTGGAAAATAAGGAGATCACACAGCAGGACATTCTCAAGGAGAAGCAACTCCAAAACCATTGGCACAAAGCTTGCAGAGATGAGGAAAGTTACTGGAGACAGAAGTCTCGAAGCCTCTGGCTGAAGGAAGGGGACAGAAATACAAGTTACTTCCACAAGCAAGCGGAAGCAAGGAAGCTCTTCAAGGCTGTGACAGAAATTCAAGTCCAAAACACTACAATTTCTGAATCGGAGGACATCAGAAAGGCAGCCTACGAGACCTTCAAAACTCTCTACACAGAAAATGGAAGGGCAAGCATAACCCCTCAAATGTACCCTTTATCAGTGGTTCCAACGCTAATAAAAGATGATACCAATAGCAAACTTCTGGAGGAAGTCACGCAGCAAGAAATTAAAGAGGCACTTGACCAAATGCACCCGGACAAAGCTCCTGGTCCGGATGGCTTTACAGCAAGATTCTTCCAGCAATGCTAGGAAATCATAAAATCAGACCTCACCAAAATGATAAAGAAATCACAGGCGAGCAGCAAGCTGGGAGGAGGCACAAACTCAGCCTTCCTGGCACTTATCCCCAAAGAGAAGAGAGCGACCAACTTCAGCCGCTTCAGACTGATATCTCTATGTAACACGAGCTATAAAATTCTCACTAAGGTAATTGCAAACAGGCTGAAGAACGTCCTACCGCTCATAGTGTTGGAGAACCAAGGAGGATTCATAAAAGGAAGGCAAATAGCAGACAACATAATCCTAGTTCAAGAATCTCTTCATTCAAGCCTACGCAGGAAGGATAAAGGTATGATAATTAAACTCGACCTTGCAAATGCTTTTGACAGAGTTAATCATAATTTCCTTTTCGAAGTAATGAAGAAGTTCGGATTCGATGAATCCTTTGTGAATTGGATAAGAGCTTGTATAGGTTCGCCATGGATAGCCCCCATGGTAAATGGAAGAGTGACTAGTTTTTTCAAGGCATCCAGAGGTTTACGTCAGGGTTGTCCACTGTCGCCCTTGCTATACGCAATTCAAGCCTCAGTCCTAAGCTACCAATTAGAGAATGCCAGAATCTGCAGCAACCTCAAAGGATTAAAGATAGCCCAAGGTGTGAAAGAAATCAATCACGCGCAATTCGCAGACGATACATTGCTTCTGGGAGGGGCAAGCCGACTAGTAGCAAAAAGATACAAAGAGGAGCTAGACGCTTATGCTACAGTGTCAGGAAGCGAGATAAGCCAGACAAAAAGTAAAATTTACAGTTGGAATATTACACCCGATGAGATGAGGGAAATATCCAGAATTTTGGGCATGGAAGGGCATACAAATTGGGAAACTTTCACCTACTTGGGAGTTCCTATCTCCAAGACGAACCCAAGGACCTCCAGCTGGAACCACCTTCTAGACAAACTAAAGAAACGAATTTCCTCTTGGGGCGCAAACTGGCTAAGTTTAGCAAGGAGGATAGTACTCATCAAATATGTCCTGGCAAGTGTGCCCATTTATCAAAATTCACTCATGCTAGCCCATGGCACCACAATTAAACAAATATGTCCTGGCAAGACGTTTCTTATGAGAAGGGGGCAAGTAGACAAGCAGGAGACCCCATCTTATAAACTGGGATAAAGTCTCGAAACCCCTTCTAGAGGGAGGGCTCAGCTTAAAAAATGCTAAAGTACAGAACCTTGTTGTAGGAGCAAAATTGTTATGGCACATAGTCAGTGGCAAAACAACGTGGTGCAAGGAAGCCCTGTGGAAGAAATATTTCAGAGGCCCAAGGAGAAGATGCGTGGGAAACCTCTCAAGTGAACACACGGGGTCCCCAATCTTCATTCTCTGCCGAAAAGTCATCGATCACTTCACTCCCCACCTGACCTGGGTGCCGGGAAATGGGAAACAAATTAAAATCTGGGAAGACTCCATACTCGGTGACCCGCCTCTGGAATTGAA
>ML789272.1:216901-239117 GCA_009831015.1 Picea engelmannii
ACGGGGTCCCCAATCTTCATTCTCTGCCGAAAAGTCATCGATCACTTCACTCCCCACCTGACCTGGGTGCCGGGAAATGGGAAACAAATTAAAATCTGGGAAGACTCCATACTCGGTGACCCGCCTCTGGAATTGAATCAGAACCTTCAACGTCTGAAGACCTGGATGGATGGGCAAAATCTAAGGACACTCTTCGACATCTCTGCCTGGGGGACAGGAAGGCACAAACAATGGCAAGGCTGGGCAGTGAGCAATCTTCCCCTGGACTTAGAATCTGACTGGGGTTCCCTAAAATTTAGCCTGCAGGGGAAATCCCCTCTAAGGAAAAGAGGGAGAGACGAGTGAGGTTGGGGAAGAAATGCCAAACCTTATTCCACCTCACTGGGATATTCTACCTTTCAAAACCTCCCTCACGTCCCACCCAACCCAGCTTTATGGAAATCCATCTGGAGCTTAAAAACCATACCCAAGATAGACCTGTTTCTTTGGACTCTAAGTCATAGCAGCATTCAGACAAGGGAAAACCTCCAAAAGAAAGGTTGGGATGGCCCCTTCAGGTGCCCCCTGTGTCAACAAGCTGAGGAAACCTCTAATCACCTTCTCCTAAACTGTAATTTTTCAAGAGAAGTTAGGAAGCTAGCTGTTGGTTTGCAAACAGACCTCCCCCTCCCCCAAGATATCCTCTCCCTTCTCCATGACTGGCCCAATCTTTTCCCGTTCCTTCAAAGGAAGCAAAGTGTTGCCTCAAGGATTTGGCAAGCAATCCCAAGATTCATCCTCTGGGGGCTTTGGTTGGAGAGAAATAGCAGAATTTTTCGAGAAAAGGAAAGGAGGGCCCCCATAGTGAGCGCAAGGATCAAGTCTCTCTTTGGCAAATGGGCTAGCACCCATAGGCTACCTACTCACAGTAGGGAGATGGAAAAGAAAGAAGAGCTCTGGAGTGACCAATTCCAAATTCAAAAGCATATTGGGGGCAATGCCATCGCCACATCCCTAGAACAATGGGAAATCAGGAAGGAAAAAGGCGACTTCGACAATTGGAAAAGAGAAAAGGATTGCTATATTCTATCGTTTGACGGTGCCTCAAAGGGCAATCCAGGTCAAGCAGGTGGAGGAGGTATAATAGAAAAGCCAAAAGCAGAAGTTATGGTGCACTATGCGTTTGGTCTGAGCATTGCTTCCAACAACCAGGCAGAAGCAATGGCACTCTGGAAAGGTTTGTGCCACTCTCAAAGCAATGGAATCCGGAATTTGGTCATTATCGGGGACTCTCGTCTTTTAATCCGAGCTATAGCACTCTCTAAAGAAACCCAAAGTGCAAAACTTAATAATCTGTTGGCCATAATTCGTTTGCTCCTCAGGGGATTCGACTCGTTCCAAGTTTTTCATGTTTTAAGAGAGTTGAACCAAGCTGCAGACAAAGAGGCAAACAGGGGCGCTGCACTGGCCCAAGGACAAACGGTTTTCAATGATCAACATTCCATGGTGGATCTCCAACTCACGCTCAACAATTATCCTAGGCAAGTTGCAAGGACGGGACAAGAAAGGACAGCGCCATGATTTCGTGATGGTACGTGCGTCTGAGGGAATCGTGCAGAGGGAGACCAGGAGACCACTCCACATGCAAAGAGAAGGCCGCGAGCTCGCGCCCATACCTCTCGGGGCTTGCACCGCTGAAAGAATGATTACAGGAGGAGGAATTTGCATAAATCCGCTCATGCCTTTAGCCCAGAAGCAGACCACTCTCAGGCACGGTAAGAGCAGAAGAAGTTTTTTCAAAGAGAACAAGAGCAAGAGGAGAGAAGATGGCCGCGAGCTCTAGCCAGAATCTATCAGTAGAGGAACGCCTGAAGCAGCTAGATGACACGCTGGAGAAATTGAAGCAGTCACTCCAGTTTCAACTTGACTTTTTGGAGAACCTTGACAGAGAAGCAGGAAGGAGAATGGAACAATTGGAGCAGGATCTATCCACAGTCAAAATCGGCTTCTTTGAGGAACTAAACAAGCTTCACCAAGAGCTTAAAATCCCTCAGTAGAAATTTGAGGACAGAATCAGTGAGCTTGAAAGTAAACTGTCCAAGTTAAACACAGACTGGGGGGAAGGTTCTGAAAAGTAGATAGCTTCTTGATCTGCAACACCTTAATCTGTAGGGTCCTCTGGTTTCCAAGCATCTTGGCATTTTGTATAGAAGCCAAGGCTTTAAATAAGCTTAGTCTCAGGTTTCTAAATGAGTTTGGGGGGGTTATGTTATTTTGGCATTTTCAGCAATGTATCTCAGTTTTAAGTAGGCAGCAGCGCAGTGCAGCCCTGCCATTTGTAACCGATTAGTGGCTTAGCCACCTTTAATATAAAATCGCTAAATGTTCTCGTCAAAAAAAAAAAAAAAAACACAGGGAGAGTAGAGACACTCTTATAATGGTGAGAACCCAAGGCTAATGGTGTATACGCAGAGAGACCCATTCGTGGACAGGTAACGAATTCATGATAGGGGGTCACAACAGAAAAGTGAATCTTAAATCTGACCTGACAATGTTATTTAACGCACGCATGCTGTAACCCTCATGTTCTTTGAGCGAACAATCCTAGCCCAAGCATGAAGACAAGCCCGAGGAAGAACATGAACCTCATTTCGTGACCCCTGGTGGTGAAATCAATCAATGTCGAAGTGAACAAAACATAGAGACGCAGATAAACTCCAACCATCAAACCCATGAAAGCCAGGGACTGGGTTTAGTGACAGGCATGAAGATAGCTATCCACCCAATACTAAACGAAAACCCTCCCACCAAACAACAGTGATAACAAAGATCTATCACCCAGGGAGACCAATAACCTGTGCGAATTCAATATCATTGCATGAGGAACCATCCAACAATAACCAAATTTTACATAGTTGCAACACTTAGGAAAACACAAACCAATACACTTGAGCCAATAATCATTTTGATAACCAGAGAAGAGTCACAAATGGCCAAAAAAAATACATACCTATGATCGAACTCCTTAAAACGAGAGTTGGCCGAGCGATTCCTTCCTACTAAGAAATCAGAGCATAACCACAACAACAAGACCGAACAATAGCTCGACTAGGGTGGCGACTAACGAGAGTAGTAAAGGTGATGTGCAGTAAATGCACGTCGTCTCCACCCACTGTAATGTCCCTGGCCATCAACCCTACTTCCGGACAATGCTACTACGTGGAACATTCTCATACTTATATATAACATGCATATTAAATTAAATTAACACATTTAACATAGAGTTACTACCATCATACAGACTTAAATAGAATTAACAATAATTCCACTTGTAACAGAATACATGATAATATTACAAGCATCACAGACATGCATTTTAATTGAAATTAAACACATAATGATACTTGTCCTTGAAACTATAGTAACTCCACCAATGATGTGCAAACCTTCCATGAACCTCCCAGCCTTAGACCATGTTGATCATCATGCTTAGCAGTGGGTCACCTCCGAGTTGGGACTAAGTTCCACCCAAGGCAAGGGAATCCTAGACTACGGTGAGGTTACAGGAAAACTGCACAATGCAACTGGAAGGATTCTCTCTAGGAGCCTTCTTACGCTCACTACTCACAGACTCTCATTCCCCACATGCCTGTTTCACCCGGGAGTATACACCTTCACAAGCACAGTCCATCGGTGCTTCACCTCCCTCTCTGGGTCTCGACAATAGGCCGAATCAAGAATTATCAAATCTCCGTAGCTGGTGCTGGACTCTCTCTGGGAGAAAACCACTTCCCAACAGACTCTCTCACCCGGAGAGAGCTGCTCACAGGCTTGACAACCTGCGTCTTCTACCACGGGCCTGATAAACCGCTTCTTCAACACACTCCTTGACTCAGCTCCATCCAGGTGAGGACAACAACAATGATTCAACACTCATTCACACAGGGATGACAGTAGCAACAACAGATGGGCATGACACCATAGGCGGAAACAACCCACGCTAAAACACAACACACCTAAGGTGATTACTCAGGTGTCGGGTTCCTTAGAAGACATAGAATGGTTCACGAATTTCTAGTTTTCAGGTGCCTGCATGAATATTGCAAAGGTCAAATACAGAGGCCACAGGATTCACAGAAATACACCAGTCGACTTCAAGGTTCTTGTTTTCAGGATGTGTGACAAGAAAATTAAGCAAAGGTCGATCACAGAGGTCTCACGGTTTCAGACGGAGGATCGGGAAAACTGGTAGAACGAACCCCCAACTCAGCTGACGCTTCAGCTTTTAACTGCATGCACCCAATTCGAAACTTGTCTTCCTGGAGCTGCATGTGTTCCCTTTTTGCACACGTTGGAGCTGCATGTGTTGCCTCTCCGAGGACTTAGGATAAATAAAAATGTCTTTCACACAACTTTGGAATAATAATAAATTATTATTCTCAAGGAATTAAGGCCCTAATCTTATCCCGTCTTTCCAACCTTTTAGCCCCTTTTCCCTTACCCACCCTATGGAATCTTAGTCCCCCATCACTCTTTCTTCGTGGTCATTTTGCACGCAATGATGTTTAACCTTTATTAATGTTCTGCATAATTACATATACAAAATTAGGCTCCTGGCCTTTAACACTTAGGCTCTCCGGCCTAATAAACACATATGCCCACCAACTTATCAATACTCGGATCACCAGCCTACAAAACATGATTACAATTCATAATATAACTGGGGCCCGTCCTTGGGGTATTACAATCCCCTCCCCTTATTTTTTCACTGTCCTCAGTGCAA
The DNA here is from genome assembly GCA_009831015.1 of Picea engelmannii. Classification (NCBI taxonomy): domain Eukaryota; kingdom Viridiplantae; phylum Streptophyta; class Pinopsida; order Pinales; family Pinaceae; genus Picea; species Picea engelmannii. Next base: position 221,664 of record ML789272.1, read on the forward strand.
CTTTTACACAACATCAAGAAGATTTTCTAAATCTTCAAAAATATATGGGTATTCTTCCCACATAGCATCCTCATGATCCCATGTCGCATCCTCGGGACCGTACCAGGTCCACTAGACCTTTACAAGCCTTATGGCTCAATTCCGGAGTTGTTTTCTTTTTCGTCCCAATATGCGCACATGATGCACTTGCAAAACGCCTTCTTGCTCCACCTGAATCACATTCCAATCGATAACATGATTAGCATCGGGTACATATTTCTTAAGCAATGAAACATGAAACACATTATGTACAATCATGGATGCAGGTAATGCAAGCATATATGCAACTGACCCAATCCTTTCTAGGATTTCAAATGGTCCACAAAATCTGGCTGCCAACTTGATGCAGTTTCCCAGCTTCAGGGAACTTCTATTGGTTTTCACTTTCAGGAAAACATGAGCTCCCACTTTAAACTCTCTGTGGGTTTTGTTTTTATCAGCATAACTTTTCTGCTTGTCTTGAGAAGCTTTCAAATTCTGCTTAATTTTTAGCATCTGTTCTTCCATTTCCTTGAGCAACTCTGGCCCAACTATTGCCCTATTAGCTAGATTATCCCAACTTACTGGAGTATTTCACTTTCTACCATAAAGTGCTTCAAATGGGCTCATCTTCAATGATGCTTGATACCTATTATTGTAGGCGAATTCTACCAAGTGCAGGTAGTCTTCCCATTTAGATGGTTTGTCCATCACATACATACTTAGCGTGTCTTCTATCACTCGATTCACCCACTCTGTCTACCGATCAGAATCAGGATGATAGGTTGTACTAAAGTTTAGATTTGTTCCAAACCCCTTGAATAACCCTTTCCAGAAATTTGAGGTAAATTTTGGGTCTCTCTCAGACACAATTGTCTTGGGAATTCTATGCAATCGTGCCACTTCCTTCATAAAGATGTCGGCAACATCCACTGCCTTGTGAGTAGTCTTTAACGGAATAAAGTGGGAAGATTTCGTAAGCTTTTCCACCACCACCATGATTCATTCATGATGCTTGCCTGTCCTGGGCAATCCTGTGATGAAATCCATTGTCATTACCTCCCACTTGTAGCAACCCTGCTGGGTGTCTGTGCTCAGCTTTAACCTTCTGACACTCCATACATCTGGCGATGTATTCTGCAATCTCTTTCTTCATACCTGGCCAAAAGTAATGGATTTTGACTACTGCCACAGTCTTTTGGTATCCAGGGTGCCCAACATAAGGCACATTATGCATTTCATTCAAAATCATAAGTTTCAAGTCCTAGACATTAGATATATAAGTTTTGTTCTTGTACATAAGTGTTCCGTCAGTTTCCAATTTATAATTTTCCACTCCTTGCAGCATCTTACCTTGTTGTAGCTTCACTACCAAATCCTTGTACTGTAAATCTTCATTTGCAACCTCTGAAATTTTGCCTTTAATATCAGTTCGGTACATGCTAATGGTTGTAGCATGCAATTCATGCACTCTCCTACTAAGTGCATCAGCCACTTTGTTCTCTTTTCCTTTGATATGCTTGATATCAAATTCATATTCACAAATAAAATCCAAACACCTACTCTGCCTAGCATTCAAGGTTGGCCGATCAAACAAATACTTCAGACCGTTATGGTCTGTCCTTAGCTCAAATCTATTTCTCATGACATAATGCCTCCATTTATTCAGAGCGTGAAAGATAACTGCCAACTCTAAATCATGAGTTGCGTAGTTCGTTTCGTGCTCTTTCAACTTCCTGGATTCATAACATATTACAAATCCATTCTGACCAAGGACTCTTCCCAGTCCTTCTTTGCATGCATCTATCCACACCACAAAATCTTCATTCATATCTACAATCCTCATTATTGGAGCATTGATTAACAGTTGCTTCAATTGCTGGAAGCTTTTCTCACATTCCTCTATCCACTGAAATTTCTTCTCCTTCCTTTGCAAGGAAGTGATAGGGTGAGCTATCCTTGAGAACCCCGCGATAAACCTTTTGTAATAACCAACTAGACCCATAAAGGATATGATTTCCATCACATTCTTTGGCGCCGACCATTCTCTAATGGCCTCAATCTACTCAGGATCTACAAGTATCCCATCTTTCGAAATAATATGCCCCAAGTAATGGATCTGCTCCTGATAAAACGAGCAATTGCTCAACTTGGCATACAGTTGGTGCTCTCTTAACACATACAACACCATCCTTATATGCTTCTCATGCTCTTCCTCCAACTTGGAATAAACCGAATGTCATCTAGGAAGACTATGACAAACTTGTCTAGATAGTCCCTGAATACACCATTCATCAGGCACATAAAAATAATGGGTGTGTTTGACATCCCAAACAGAACCACTGTGAACTCGTAATGACCATACCTTGTTCTAAAGGCGGTCTTGATGATGTCTTCATCCTTTATCCTTACCTGGTGATATCCTGACCTAAGGTCTATCTTTGAAAATATCTTCGCATCCTTCAACTGATTGAAGAGGTCATCAATCCTCGGTAGAGGATATTTGTTCTTAACAGATTGTTCAATTGTCTAAAATTGATACATAATATCAGCGTCCCATCCTTCTTCTTCACGAACAGGACCGGGGCATCCCAAGGTGACACACTTGGGCATATATACCCCTTCTTCAAAAGCTCTTCAAGTTGCAATTGCAGCTCTTTCAACTCTAGGGTACTCATTCTGTAAGGAGCTTTCGACACTGGAGCTGCTCCAGGCATCAAGTTTATAGAGAAGTCAATATCTCTTTTCAGAGGTAGTCCGGGTACCTCCTGAATACATATTCAAACTCCTTTAGTACCACGTGATCTCCAATATTTGAGACCTCATCTTTAGATGCTTCCTCCACATGGGCAACCAATAATTGACAACCTTTTATGTAGCACTTCTTCAGCTGCATTGCTGAGATTTCTCTGATAGCAACAACTCTGGGAATTCCTTGGACTGTTTTCCAATTTCCTTCCTCATCCAGGCAAGTGAATGCCTTGTTATGATAGTCCAGGATGGCATGGTGCTGGTCCAACCAATCCACCCCAACTAGACAGTCATAAGAACCTAAAGGCAGAATGTTCAATTCAACCTTTGTGCTCAGTCCATTCATGTCCATTGGACATGACTTAACGAACTCAATGAATTTCCTCTTGGTTCCTGTAGTCAGCTGCACTAACCAATAATTTTCATGTTTGCTTCTCGACAATTGCAAACTTTTCACCACTCTAGGATCTATATAACTATGACTAGCCCGTGAATCAATTAAAATAGTAAAGGCATGGTTTTTTATCATACCTTCCACTTCAATCATGTGCGACTGATATTTTTCTTGCTTGTTGTCCAGGGCTGCATAGATTCTTGGTATTCTACCGCCCATGTCTTCCACTGTTTCAGCTTGCTGAACATTATGGATGGCTCTCACTTTGCCATTTTTATGGGGACAATCTCTATACTTATGGTTCCCTTGACAACCCCAACATTGAATGGGTGTCTAACTTGGCCTTTGTTCCCCTACGTCATCCATTCTCATCTCTCTAAATGGTGATTGTCCTTGAGGACTGTTTCTGAAAAAGGAAGGTTTGTTTCCCTTCTGCCTCTACTCTTTCTTAAACTTCTTCTGGTCATCCCAAGCCTTCCGAAAAGTAGGCTTTTCTCTTTGTTGTTCACATAAGCATTTCACTCTTCTTATAGTTTCTTCCATAGTCTTAGGATCATCATACTGAGTCTTGTCACCAATGGAAGGTGGCAACCCACTTAGATACCTCTGAATCTTGACAGTCTCATCTTTGATGAACAGGACATACTTCAGCAATTCCAAAAATCTTCGTTCATTTTCATCAATGGTCATGCTGCCCAGCTTGAGTTCAAATAACTCTTTCATCTTTATGTCATAGTATCTTTTAGTCAAGTATTTATTCTCGAAATACCTCTTGAATTCTTTCTAAGTGATATCTTTCTCTCTAATGTGCTGCACCTACACAAGTTGATCCCATCACATGGATGCTTTTCCTTTCATTGATACATCACAATTCTTCCTTCTGCATGAGAGGAATAATTATGTAGTTGGAAATATTTCCTCATGCCAAGCAACCATGTTTTGGCATCTTCCTCCTTCTTATGTTCTCCATCAAATGTAGGAGGCTTAATCTTGTTCATTTCTCCCTTCAGTTCATCCACTCTATATCTCCTGTACTTTCTGGTAGGAGATGGGATTGAACTACTGTGTGCCCTCCTCTTGGAGCGACCTTGGGAGTGATGATGGTGTCTACCAACACTCCTTGATATTCTTCCCTCGGAAGTCTGGTGACTCCCTGTTTTTCTCGATTCTCTCTCCTTGTCCAACTTCTTTTCAATTCTCTCCAGATTCTTCATCAACTTTAAGTTGAATTCTCCCTGTTGTTCCTTAGCTTTCATGAGATTTTTGCTATCTGCTCGATGAGTTTGGGCATCTTTCTGCAATATTTCAATGATTTTCATCATATGCCCTTCCTTATCTATTTCTTCTCCATGCCCATTGGAGTTCGGCCCTTCAACTCCCAAATGAACATCCATCCCTTTAGCTTCATTCTCTGAACTAGAAGAATTATGTGTCTCCTCCATTTCTTTGCACTTAGTGTCAACTCTAATCAGTTTTGGCACTCATTAAAATTCTGCAAACACAATGTGTAGACAACCAAAATTTGTCAGACCATCAATCCTTAACAAATCCCACATCATTCATAAACAAATTTGATTCAAGAAAACGTTCAGTTTTCATTCTATGTGATTCTCATTCAATCAAGAATCCCTGCATATTTCTTCTTTCAGAGCTCTGCTCTGCTAAGTTTTCGGGCACTAGCCCATTTCTCTCAGTCCCCCAACCAACACAACCATGGGTTGTGACCAAGTGCTAGATCAATAAGCACTTACTCGGGCCTTCGGCCTCATAAATTTTCAAAGCACAACACAACACTCTCTCAGAGTTCCGAGTTACCGAACTCGTGTAGTAGAGTGGATCAACAATCCACGTCTACCCAACATCCAACGACTGACACTCACTATGGAACCTCAGGTGTCTGAGTTCCGGGACTTTAGGACTTCGATTTCCAGAGGCTTTCCCACTCGCTTCCCTTTCGATATCCCAAATTACAAACTTTCAACTTCTTTATCCTTTGGGCCCACATAGTACAACCGTCACCAACTAAGGCGATGGCACGTGATATGCCTAGAAAGGTCCACGTCACCCCAAGAGACGTCATCCAACCCCACCACATCTATCCTTTTACTTTGAAACTTTGGGCTTCGGAGCTTCAAACTTCGGGAGTTTCAACTCCTCTACGCTCACTTTTGCTCGGAGTTCACGACCTACCGATGCATGTCCTCCTTCACAATCAACGAATATGAGTGACTTTGACACTTCGGGCTTCGGGAGTTTCAAACTCACAACACTTGCCCCCTCACGAAGTACTTCCACCCAAAGTACACAATCTCTTGACACATGTCCTTCGCAACATGCGATTGCGATCTACTTTGGGAGTTTGTCTCACTCCACACTAGAAATCCTCCGAAGTGATTTTCCTTTGCCTTTCTAGACACAGATCTAACGATCAAGCTCTTTTCCTATGATCTATGGTGTAGATATCCTTCGGAAGTTTATGCCTCAACTCATTCCACTTCTCCCGATTGTCGAACTCCGAAAGGCTTCCAGGATAACCCTCCCGCACCTTTTCCAGATCTAATGATCATAAAGGAATTTCCTTTTTCCCAAGCAGATCCTATGGCTCCAACACCCCAAGTGTTTAGCTCTCTCTCTCTCTAGTCAAATACCACGCCAACTATGGTTTTATTCTACTGCTACTCCTCCTGAGCTTCATAACACGACCAAGTAACCCCTTGGCACTCAAAAACATTCTAAGGTTTGAAATTGGTTCCTTCTGAACACCATTTCCACTCAAAACCTTGGGTCCAGAGACCACTTATCCGGCCCATCTAGGCTCAGCATTGAAACCTTGGGCTCTGGTACCATATTATAACATCCCTGGCCATCAAACCCATTGTCGGGCAACACTACGACGTGAAACATTCTCATACTTATATATATAACATGCATATTAAATCAAATTAACACATTTAACATAGAGTTACTAGCATCATACAGACTTAAATATAATTAAAAATAATTCCACTTGCAACAGAATACATGATAATACTATAAGCATCACAGACATGCATTTTAATTGAAATTAAACACATAATGATACTTATCTTTGAAACTATAGTAACTCCACCAACTACGTGTAGGCCTTCCATGAACCTCCCAGCCTTAGACCACGCCGATCATCGTGCTCAACAGTGGGTCACCCCCAAGCTAGGACTAAGCTCCACCCAACGCAAGGGAATCCTATGCTAGGCTGAGGTTACAGGAAAACTGCACAATGCAACCAAAAGGATTCTCTCGAGGAGTCTTCTTATGCCCACTACTCACGAACTCTCATTCCCCACATGCATGTTCCACCCTGGAGTATACACCTTCACAAGCATAGTCCATTGGTTCTTAACCTCCCTCTCTGGGTCTCGGAAACAAGACAGATTAGGAATTCTCAGAGCTCTGTAGCTGGTTCTGGACTCTCTCTGGGAGAAAACCACTTCCCAGTAAACTCTCTCACCTGGAGAGAGCTACTCATAGGCCTGAAAACCTATGTCTTCTACCACAGGCCTGACAACCCGATTCTTCAACACACTCCTCGACTCATCTCTAGCTAGGTGAGGACAACAAAAATGGTTCAAAACTCATTCACACAGGGATGACAGTAGCAACAACAGATGGGAATGACACCGCAAGCGGCAACAACCCACTCTAAAACATGACACAACTAAAGCGATTACTCAGGTGTCGGGTTCCTCAGAAGACACAGAACGGTTCACAGATTTTTGGTTCTCAGATGCCTGCGTGAATATTGCAAAGGTTGAATACAAAGGCCACGAGATTCATGGAAATACACCAGTCGACTTCACGGTTCTCATTTTCAGGATGCGTGACAAGAAAATTAAGCAGAGGTCTATCACAGAGGTCTCATGGTTTTAGACGGAGGATCGAGAAAACTGGCAGAATGAACCCCCAACTTAGTTGACACTTCAACATTTAACTGTATGCGCCTAGGTCGACACTTGTCTTCCTGAAGCTACATGCGTTCCTTTTTTGCACACGTTTGAGCTGCATGCGTTGCCTCTCTCAGAACTTAGGATACAAAAAAATGTCTTTCACACAGCTTTGGAATAATAATAAATTATTATTCTCAAGGACTTAAGCCCCTAAGCTTAGCCCCTCTTTCCAACCTTTCAGCCCCTTTTCCCTTACTCACCCTGTGGAAGCTTAGTCCCCCATCACTCTTTCTTCATGGTCGGTCTGCACGCAGTGATGTTTAATCTTTATTATTGTTCTGCATAATTACATATACAAAATCAGGCTCTTGGCCTTTAACACTTAGGCTCTCTGGCCTAATAAACACATAATCCCACCAACTTATCAATGCTCGGCTCACCAACCTAAAAAACATGATTACAATTCATAAACATGATTACAATTCATAATATAACTGGGGCACGTCCTTGGGGTATTACACCCACAATTCATTAATTCAACAGTACATGCCAACGAGCCCTCCATTAACACCATCAATCAACCCATGCATCAAGACCATCACCACATTTAAAACCAATAGACCATACCATCTTTCTAACTTATGCCATAACATAATCCAAGTTCCATATAACAATTCGCATAACCATTAGCACTATGACCTTGCCAAATGCGCCACCAAAATTCCATACCATATGTGTATTAAACATATAACTCAATTAAATTGTATAGTCATCACTTGTTAGCTAGGATCCAACCATAATCGTTAAGACTTTTATGCATGTAGTATAGTATATGGGGTAGTTAAAATCCCATCCCTTTGCATTGTTTCTTATTCCTTCCTAATTGTTTGCATGCGGTATTTGCCGAATTAGGTCCATGTTATTTGCATTTGTTATAGCATTTTGCCTCTCTCAAATTTGTCCTTCATGTAATTTTACTAACATGTTTGTTGTGCAGGTGCGATAAGAACATACAACAATGACATTAATGAATAACATAGGCTGTAGTAACATAAGGAATCAACACTTCATAAGCTCAAATCATAACTGATAACAAAAAGATCTTCATCAACCATGTAAGCCGTGTCGCACATCATCATAACATCAAAAAATGAATAGATTTGATCTCCAATGGTTCGAGGGGGTCCCACCTACTAGTATTATTTAGTTTTTATAATAATAGGCTTTAGCAACACTTTGAGGGTGGAACTTTGTTGACAAGTTTCATCATCAACAAACTGGGGAATCCACAGGAAAATTTGTTTCCAACAGATTTAGAACTCATAGCTCATGTTTTCATGGACCAAAATAGCATGTCAAGAAGATATAACTTGGATGATTATGCAACAGGGGGAAGTGAGCGGATTTAATGGAAAGATGACCAGGAATTTGGGAATAATTCATGAAAAGTGTTAAGTATGAGGGGTTTTACCAATGTACGCATAATCATTTAACTGGAATCTACTCCCTAACTTTTAGGAGGAAAACTTTTATATTGCTCTTAAAATCTCGATGGATGAAGAATGGCAAGGAGAAGCGGGAAATAGCCAATTCTTTACAGGGCAACAGTGGAAAAATGTAACAATTTCAAGGGTCCTTCAGAGGAGCATCATAACATCTATGTAAGCTTGATTGTTATTGACTAACAATGCTTTGCAGGAGTGTCACAGTGGAAAAATTGATCCAACATCCTATTTGACCAAAATGATTAAAAGATAAGAAGAAATGAAATCATGATAGAAGTAAAATTGCAGAAACTAAAACAACAACAATAAAAGATAGAAATGAAGCGCAACAGGGAAAAAACTTAATCTAGAAAGCATAAATCAAAGTACTGTAAAGCGGAGAAAAGAAGCACAAAATTTGAAAGCAGAGCTGGGCTACTAGTATATAGAAATCCAACCAGCATTAGAACCCTTCATGCTGGTCCCTCACAATATTTCAAGAGAGGACAGTTAGTGCTATAGGAGAACCATTGTCTCTGTAATTCCTTTAAAATGTCTGAGTTAGTGTCCAAGACAAAAGTAATATGGAAATGATCCAACACTCAAAATTCTGATGTAATTATCATCCCTTTGACACACATGATTAAATCATCAAGATAAGCATGGAGACTGACCAATTTACTGAAAGCGGTCTGTATAGGCCTTTTAAAGGCGGTACTTGCATCAAATGAACCAGGAGGCAGGCATTTTTAAGGCATAGTATTACGATTAGTAAGAAAAGTGGTTTGGTAAACCCTTGCCCCTTTTACCTTGATTTTTTTGTATCCTAACAAACTGTCAAGTAAGGGTCTTAACTATGGCTCTACAACCTGTTGCAAAAATATTTCCATATTGAGAGGAGGAAAGGGATTTCTTATAATTGCTTGCCTGAAATTTTGAAGACTAATACGAGTTCTGATATTATCAGTGGTCCTCAAGGCAGATTTCCAAATTGAGACCCATTCAGGGTGAGCTGAAAAAAACATTCTAGTCCTTAAGAAATCTCTCAAATCCATTCAAAAGGGTGCTTTCGGTGCAGAGTTAACAAGTTCTTGTTTTTGCCTAGCTAGTTTCATAATATGTTGAACAAGCCCAGGATCCAAACCACTAAGATCCTCATAAAACCAAGCAAAAACCTTTTGGGGTTCACTGAGTAACTCGGTGAACCTCATCTCTTCTTTACCAGAACATTGGACATTTATTTTAACATTCATTGAAGGTTCAAATGTCCTAATGTTTAGAAGGATGGTTTCAATCACCTTCTCCCATAACTCCTCTTCTCTTTGTTTTTCTTTATTGCTTACAACACTCAAAGAAAACGAACTCTCAAGAGGAGTCAAGCCCTCATGAATCTTATTATTTTCTATAGATATAATCTCCTTGGGCTCAAGAGGTTCATTTTGAATGACAACACAAATGCTCTCATCGTTAGGGATGGCCTCCCATTATCATTCCTTTTCAAGGATGTATGGATGAAGTAGATATTGAAAGGCACAATCGGGCATGTGAGGCAAGATTTGTTGGTTAGGAGTGGTTGCAAAGACAACTAACTGATCAGCCATTGAATTGAACTCCTTCTTAACTTGAGTGATGTCGAAAGATAGAAGATTCGAGACAAGTGCCCAAACAGTCTAGGAGTATTGTCCCATCAACTTGTTTCTAGGAGGGCTTATCTTGTGTATCAGGTCCACAACAAGCTCAGAATTCTTGAAAACTGAAAGGTGACCACAACCAAGATTAAGGGCATTCTCAATGCCTAATAATAGAGCTTTGAATTCAACGACATTGTTGGTACAAGCAAACTCCAATCTGTATGACAGATTATGAATTTTTCTTGTAGGGGAAACCAAGGTAATACCAGCCCCAGTACCTTCACTAGAGCACGAACCATCAAAGTGCATATGCCATATATCATCATCTAAATCAATATTTTCCAAAGGAATGTTATCTTCTTCAACAAATATGTAATACACTCTTAGGTATTCTTCCATATAGTTTACGCTAGATTGCATAGCACTTTCTATGTAGGGTGAGATCCTTCCTTCTCTAAGGACTATGATGTTCTTAACATTCCGAGGAACAGATAAATGTGTCTCGTCGAGTGAGAGGTATCCACTGGTTAGGGATTGCCAATATCTCCCCAAGATAATTCAATAATTTCTTACAGGCATATTAATCCCCTGAATGTTGAGGGTTGTCCTTATCTCAGGATGAGCGCATAAAACCAAGGTTACATATTTAATCTCTCCTATGGTTGTTTTTTGTAGACTATTATAGGAGAGCCTACTTCTCTCATTTTTCTTTATACAAGATAAGCCTAGCTCTTCCATAATAACCTTCGACATGACACTTGGACCTGAACTGTCATCAATGAGGCAACAATGGGCAATCTTATCCATGATCTTTACAAAAATATAAAAAGTGGGGTTTTTTATAGGGTATGTAAAGTTATGTACACCTACTTTATTTACTAAGGAATCCTCTTCATCTACCTCTTCGAAAATATTGGCTACAATGAAAGATTTTCCTTCCATGAATTGTTTTAGATGCATCTATTGTTCAGGGACGAAAACAATGTCTAGGAGGGTTGCATATGCTTTGATGTTGGCCAATTGATTCAAGATATTGTATTTGGAAGAGGGAAGAGGGGGAGTGATTCCTTGAATTTAAGTAATTTTAGGAACTTGGGGCGCAACAGTGGTTGAGGATGAGCTCGGGCTAGAAGAACTATGAGGAGGATCAAATTTACCCTTGGGAGCATAGGATTTGTTCCTAGTGTTAATAACCATGACATCCTCTGGCTCCACAAAGTCTAGGACAACGATAATAGCTTTCGGTCTCTTACCAAAGATCTTATCTATGACACTCTTCTTTACCTCACATGTGGTTTCTTCGTGGTGCTCCTCGTAAAATTTGCACCAACTCCGAGGCAGGATAGATTTAGGCTGAAATTTTTTTTCAACTGGATTTCTAAAGGGGGGTGTAGAAGAGGATGAAGCTCCAGGGGTGAGAGGGGAGACAGTCTCCTTCTGCTCAAATGCTATCATACGATTGTTCATATCTTGTACTAGCTATAAGAGAGAAGACATGTTTGTCTGTCTAACTGATTCTCCCTGGGGAAGACCAGTTCTTTCGAGTTGTTCTTCATACTCTGAGCAAGTATGCAGAGCGGAACTAATATTATTGATGGCCTTTTCTTCAAGCCTATGATGGTAGGGAGAAGGAAATGCATTGTAGTAATGCATGAAAGCGGCTTGGTTATGAGGGCATATATGTTCAGGGATTTGATTGTACAACTTGGTGAAACACAAGTTGAAAGACTTGATGGTCTCACCATATTTATAAGTGACGTTATTGTATTCCCTTAACTTCTCGGCAGGGCTTTTGGATTGTGCATAAGTGGATCAGAACCAATATATTAACTCCTTCCAAGTAGACAAGATCTTAGTTGGAAGGTCAAAGAAGTCGACCACAGCCTTTCCTTCCAAGGAATTGACAAACAAGCGCATGTAAGTGTCATTGTCGTTAGCCCCTATGTTATGAAAAGCATTAGAAAATGCCACTAGGTGTTCATTGGTACTAACAGTGTTATTTCCTGAAAACTTAGGCAAATGCTCTTTAAACTTCGGAAGTGGGCGAGTAGTAGGTGTTGGGTTAAGAGGAGAGGACACATGCCACGGTGTGGTTGTGGCATCTTCTTCGAACTGAAAAAGCCCATACTTTTTAATGACTTTGGTGGGGTTTGTAGTAGATTGGATAGGGATATGGTGGTTGTACAAGCTACCAATCACTGATGACGATGAAGATTGGGAAGATGGAGCACTTCCAGTGCCACCAAAGCCACCACTAGATGCCATCTTGTGGATGATAGATGAGGGAAAGAAAGACGAGATGGATGAATCAGATAAAGTTCTCCTTAGAGTACTTTGTTGGGCAGATAACACAACGTTTCTTCTTCCTATTTCAATGATAGTATTGATTTCGGGTGACAAGCCTCTTCTTCTTCTAGAAGCACGAGAGTCTAAGGACATGAAAGAAAGGCCAAAACTGAAGAAATAAAAGGTTATTGCATATTTATAGGTTGTCTACATCTAGCCTCCAACTGTTCTTGAGCACTAATATCTCGTTCAATTGCTGCCCAAGAATGGTTAAGTTCGGCATGAGTATTGGCGGTGTCTAGAATGGTGTTAAACAGGTTCAAAGTAATGTTGGTTTGGTCTTGAATACCAGACTCAATATTGGGCTGCCTTGCAACAGGAACAGTCATCAATAGAAAAATAGTCAAGGAATCAAATTCAGACAAGAAAGATGTATTGATGAAAATCGAATATAAAAATTAACCGGAGAGATATCGAAGATCTCCTCAATATGGTCGCTAGATAAATGTTGAGGAAAAGATATGAAATGATCTTACTCAAGCATTTTTAGACTTTACTTGGCTAAAGAAAAGTAGATGGGAATATCACCCTATGTTTATAGCCAACAAAAATAACATCCTAACTCACAAGTATTAATTACAAGTACTTAGGCTAGTCTTTTATCAACAAAAAGCTTGTTGGAAATTCACTTTTTATGTAATTTTCTGAATATAAAAGTTGCTGAAATAAATGTAAGAACAAAAGTATAGACACCAAGATGATAATCAAGACAAATGAGACATAAAGAAATCCTTTATTTCATTCCAATTTACCAAAGAGTAATTTTCTTTACAAAATTTCATACATAAATCTTGGACCAAAGTCAAACTTAGACATCCCCAATGGAACATACAAAAGGACCTCTGACATAAAACGAAAACTGAACTCTAAAAGATGGATCCGCTTGCCACAAATTGCTTCCCACTCGACTCTACACAATAGCCTTTATCAGTCATGAAAATTAATTCACAAACAGACAAGTCTACACAGACTATCAAAGATAGATCAACACCTCTGAAAAACAAGTGTCTAAATTATTTGATTCAGCCCTGAATATTGTTGTCTACAATAAGACCCTGCTATCACAAAAGAGAATTATGCCTTGATGAATATATGAATGAATGAAAACTGAACTATCTCAACATAAACTCAAAGAGCAAACCTTAGCATGCTTCTGCTTCTATCCTCCTCTTGTTCCTCCCTTTCTTCTTTCTTTTAACAATTTAGAATTCGTTGAAGTAGTTGAACCAACTGATTAGTTAAGTTAATTAAAAGACTCAACTAACTTTAGTTAGGGGAAGAGTAATAATTATAATTAAGGGTCATAATTAAATAATAACTAGTAGGTGGGACCCCTTGTAACTCCCTTTGGTTCATAACAATAATAACAATCATAACATAACCATTAGTTAAGCAAAAGACACCTCCTTGTGCCTCCCATCAACATATTCACTTTTGGCAATTAAAACTCATGAAAGTTGAAATTATTTCAAAATAATACACATATATCGAAAATAAACATGTTGTCCAAAGATTCCCAAAGTCAATTGTCATAAAACAATAGATATAATAAAAACTTAGAAACCATATTTCCCAGTCTGTGATGCAACCCTTCATTGATTGTTGTTGTCACCTCTCGATTTTCTTGAATTTGCCTTTGGCTGTGCAGAGCCTTTAGGGCCTAATTTCACTGATCACGTGGGAACAATCATCCCTCAAATGCATCTGGGAAGACACAGATTTGTCAGAGCCATTGGAGGGTGAGGAAGGGGAAGCAATGGCTTTTCCTTTATCAAGTGCATGGTGTGCCTCAGTTTTCAATCTCTTGCTAGCATGGGAGGATTGCACTAGCAAGTGGTCAGGGGAAACTTGGGAAATGGGATTAATAGGCAGAGGAGCAGGCAAAGACAAGTTGGGCTAGCCACGATGTTGGGAGACTGTCGGGTGGACAATCTCCTGCTGTCACATACCCACTACCTAAATCAGATTTTTTTGGTCTTCTGCCGGACCAGAACCCCTAATTATCCATGGAGGCCCAGCGTAAGCTGACTCTTTCTATCTCCTTCTCTGTTCCCATGTGATTGTGGTTCATGTTCATGGTTCAATTTGAACGCAGTACCTATTTGTATTTCGCACCTCAGCACTACAGTCATGTCTAAACGTTCGATTCTGCAACCGCCGAACCCCGACAGGGCTAGCGATTGACCAATGGGGACGAATCCCTACCGGGTCAGCAATGGCCAATGGGAACAAATCTCAACAAGGGTAGAGAACCGCCAGTGAGAACAGGCCCCGTCGCGCAGTTAAGTGGAATACAGGTGGCGAAAAGGGAAATGCGACATGGTGGTCGACATGACAGGAGGGGGCCCCACATCACACGCCACACTATTCCGGACCCCCCCGCCCATTAAAGGCAGAATGGCAAGGGGGTTCTAGAATGAATCCCCAGCCGTAGATCTGGACAGGTGGACTCTGGCCGTCCAGATCTGCTCGCCGCTTATCCTAAAGCATATTCACGTCCTGGCATAATTTGACGTCTCATCTCCACATCTAATGGTCATTACATACCCGGAGATCCTCCGAAAGAATCTCCTCCGTTCATCGGGGTTTATCATCACGAGAATCTAGACTCTCGATCACGGGACCCCCGAATCCTCGATCCCCAATTTCCCGATGCGGTTAATCTCTCAACATGTGGCCTCCGTCAATCGAACGGCTCAGATCTACTCCGGGGTTTCCTCCATGGGAAATCCCGAACTTTTGTCAATAGGAATCCCGATTCTGCGATTCCCGATGGGACAAATTCACCAATATGGTGCCTTACGTGTTAGCCCTCCTGGCTAAACTCCTGGCCCACGTGACCACTATCTCACAAGACCGCAACCTTATCTCCTGTCGGGTTTTCGGACTTTCCAATGCCGAAATGTACTTGTCCTCAGGATTCGCGATTCGTCGAACCTCGATATGCCAATATAATGACAGTTGGCCCTACAATGGACGCTTTTCACTTTGTTGGGATTCCGAACTTCGCAATTTCGAAGTGTGTGAACTTCTTATCCATGGGATTCCCGATTTCCCGATGGTTGACTTTCCTTTCGGGACTTTTCCCGAATGCTCCGATTGCCACCACGCGTCCTCCTATGATTTACGGCTCATAATGATTCCGGGATTTTCACTATGACAATTCCCGACCTCATGTCATCGTGACTCCCGATTTCATGAATGTCGATATCCCGAGGGCCATGCCTCTCGTCGGGACTTTCAACCTCCTATTCATGAGGGCTTAACCCCCATGCATCTCTTAACAGATCCAATGGCTGTCAGGTTTTTCTGGCTAATATCTAACGGCTCAGATCTGTCCCACCTTGTGCATTCTTCCACTACTTCATGGATGTGGAAAAATCAGCGGTCCAAACGTTCTCATGGACCGTGGGGATCTACAGTCCTAAACTCTTCACTACCCACGAAGACACAGGAAAAACAAGAGGTAAGGCCTTTAACGCCCTACTTTCTCCTACTAATCTAACGGTCATGGGGACCGCAGATTTCCCAACGAAATCTCATCCGTCGATCACCACCTATCAAGGTTAAGGCCCTTAACACTTCTTCCTCTCCTTCCGATATGACGGTCGTGAGTGACCACAGATCTCCCGACGGAGTCTCACCCGTCGATTCGATATTCCATCCTTAAGCTACCATTTCAGGTTTTTAAGAGGATCGTTTCTCCTCATACAGAATTACTAAGGCTTTACGCCTTCACATTTACCTTCCGGGTTCTTGAGGGGTTATTCAAGGAAGGTATTTCTATGGGGAGATTTACTCAGGGTACTACCTGAGGTATGTAAGGATGTCGTCCTCCTGAGAACCAGACGTGAAGTCTGAATTTGATCAGTATGCACACAAATAACGAATTCCTGAAGACATAAATCATACGTAGTCTTTCCATATAAATATACAACTACTAGTACTGATCAAAACACCATACATTCATTCTTATAATGAAATCATTCACAGTTTCACAACTTATGAGCATAATTATCAGAATAAGCACACATATATATATATCAAGATGCCAGAGGCAAAACACTTATCAAAGATAACACCAGGGTCAAGCAACTGCTGAGAGGGGTGCTCGTTTCCACCCAATCATAGGCTTAGCGACTCCCATCGGATTTACCACTAGCCACCCCCGAGCTGAGACCACGATGTTGTGAGACTGCGTCTCTCTGTCTGCCAGTAACCAGGAGCGAAGGTTTCAATCCTTCCTCTCTGCTATCACTCACTCTGCGTAATGCCAGAGTTCCCCTCGCGTCTGCCCCCAATCGCTTCTACCTTACGCCTTATCCTCTTGCGAGGTTGCGTGTGGCGCGATTACCCTTGCATCTGGTCAGGCCTGAGGACTCTACGGATGGGCGGTTCACCATGCCATCCCTCATTAAAACATCCACCTACCAGCCTGCAAGACATTAAATTCAGGGCCAGCGAGCCGCTTGTGGTTCTCTGGGCTAGTGGAGTCCAAATACGGTGTTAATTCTCGATGGAAGTTAACGCCACCTTTCAAGGTGCCTTCCACTGCCATCATGGTCTCTTTTTCTACACATCGCCTCTCAGCAGTCCTGCAATAAATTCAAAATGTTATTCACATTCATTGACCTTTTCCTCAAGGTCCATTTACATCACATATTCACATTTATGAGTTTGCCATAGTTCTTGGCCAGTCCAGCTATATTTACAAACTGGGGGAAACAGGGTGTTACAATTCCCTCCCCCTTAAAAGGAACATCATCCTCGATGTTCTTATCTACTAACATGAATTTCATGTACAAAAGTAAACAAAATCGGATATGCCTGTCTCATGGCATCCTCCATTTCCCATGTAGCCTCATCTGGGCCAAAATGTTTCCACTGCACCTTGACCTGTGCAATGG
>ML789272.1:262451-285377 GCA_009831015.1 Picea engelmannii
GTCTTTCTCCCTCTTCCTCTCACACTCTCATACACTCTCTATACCCCCCTCTATGCCTTCCTCTCTCTCCTTCTCATACTCTCACACTATAGCAAGTTTGGTACACTGCAAGGAAAGAAATGGCCTTGACCTAGACATGGAAAGACCTAGACCTAGACCTAGACATAGCAAGACCTAAACATGGCAAGGCATGTCAAGACCTAGACCTAGACCTAGACATGGAAAGGCATGTCAAGACCTAGACCTAAACCATAGACCATGACCTAGACCTATACGATGGCCATGACCTAGATCGTGACATAGACCTAGATCTAAACCTAGACCATGACCTAGGCCTATACAATGACCATGAACATGACCTAGGCCTATACTATGACCATGAACATGACCATGACCTAGAGCTTGACCTATACCGTGATCTAGACCCCCCTAGATCCATCTTATCCTAGGAATAACATATAATTGACCCTTAACCACCTCCACACTATGCTGAAATTTAATTGGAAGCTTCAGTCTTGGGTGGTTGTGGGGGGGATTTTAGATCACATGTCCATTCTGTTGGAGGTTGCTAAAAAATGCTCTACACCGCGATCCCCAATGAAATTCAACCATGCTTTTCTCTGGGAGGAGGATTTAAAAAAAATCATAAGGGCTTCTTGGACACCTTTAAATGAGAGTGTTGGCCTTTCCTTCATGAAACAACTCACTGAACATATTTCATGTGTTAAAAAATCTAACTCTAAATGGGCCAAAACTTTCAATGAAAAAGTGTCCTCACTTCTTCGGGAAGTTGAGTCTCAAATTGGCTCTCTGTTGATTGAAGGTCAGATTGATCAGATGTCAGAAGAGAATGGAGTTAAGTTAAGAAAGCTTATGCAAAAAATGAAGGATAATTTGGATTATGAGGAAACTAAATGGCATTTGAAAAGCAGAGTCGTTTGGTTAAAAGAGTGTGATGACAACACAATTTTTTTTCATAATTATGCTAAACAACAAAAGATGATTAACAAAATTTGAGAGATTAAGGATAATTGAGGATCGACGGTATCCTCATTTGAAGATTTGGTGGGTGCAGGTAAGAATTACTTATCCAACCTATTCAGGGCTCCTCCAAGCTTCCCAAATGAAGAAATTATGAAGGTCATTCCTCTCTTTCCGAAATCCATTTCAGAATAGATGAATGATTCTCTTCAAGAAGGGATCTTGGAAAAAGAAATTATGTCAACTCTATCTTCATTCCAAAAAAGTACGAATCTGGGCCCTGATGATCTAACCGTTGAATTCTTTTTAGGTTTTTATGATTTCCTTAAACACGATCTTGTGAAAGTGGTCAACAAATCCCAAAGAACTGGGAATGTATGGGGAACCTTTAAATCTACTTATCTTTCTTAATCATCAAGAAGAAAGAGATGGAATATTTCAAGGATTTCTGGCCTATCTCTTGCTATAATCTAATTTATAAACTCATTTCCAAGATTATGGCCAATCATTTAAAGCCTATCTTCAGTGATTCAATGTTAGAAGAACAATAAGTTTTTTTAAATGATTGTCAAATTCATGATGTAGTCTCCCTTTCCCAGGAAGCCCTTCACTCCATGAGAACCCGAAAAATCACCTCCTTTGTTATGAATATGTATCTTTCTAAGGCTTATGAAAAGTTAAATTGTACTTTTCTTCGCTTATCCCTTTTCCAAATGGGGGTCAATTTAAACATAGTCAACTAGATTATGGGATGTATAAAGTCTTCCTCCTTTGTGGTGTTGATAAATGGCTCTTCCATTGAGTTCTTTCGATTGTCTAGGGGTTTGCATCAAGGGTGTCCTTTATCCCCTTTGTATTTCTCTTTGTAGTAGACGACCTAAGTAGGCTTATCCATCAAGCTCGAAGTGGGAATATTATCAAAGGGATGACAATCACTAAGGAAGAAATCCTAACACATTTGTTATTTGTTGACGACGTAATAATTTTCGGTGTAGGGTCTTCTCAAGAGTTCAAAACATGGAAAGGTATCTTGGATTATTTGTGTGCAGTGGTTGGTATGCAAATGAATATGGGAAAATCAATTGTTCTTTAAAATGAGTTGGGGGAAGAAGCTAAGGGTCAACTTATGGAGGTTCTTCCCTTTGCATGCAAAAGTATATATGAAGTCGTGAAGTACTTGGGATTCAAGCTAAAACCAAACTCTTATTCCTTTAATGATTGGGCATGGCTCATAAAAAGGATTCAAGCAAGGATTTCCTCTTTGTCTCATTGGTGGCTCTCCAGAGGTGGATGTTTGGTCCTGTTGAAATATGTCCTAAGTAGTATTCTAGTGTCTTGGGAAACCATTTCCAAAATTCCCAAAGGCATTTTGGCAAAGGTAAGGAAGCTTTGTTTTCAGTTTTTATGGAGGGGAAGTAGGGAATCATAGGGTATCCCCTTGGTAAAATATTGTTTGGTTCAATAAATCATTGACAAAAAAAATCTTGTGGAGATTAATTCACAATAAGGCGTTGTGGGGGTGTGTCATGTCTGCTAAATATTTCCTAGGTTTATCAAGTGAGGAATGGCTTAGAACACCAAATAAATCAGGGGAAAATTGTTTTATTGGATGGAAAGAAATGATGGAATTCTATCCTTTGATCGATGATTGGGTAGTGTGGAAAATTGGAAGTGGAAAGGAAATAAGGATCAGTGAGGATACATGGGTTAACTTGGACTTTGGTTTCAATCTTTCAGGTGATCTGATAGCAGATTTGCATGAAAGGGGAATTTACTTAGTTTGGGATTCCCAATTAGGAGGAATAGATTGTGCTGGAAGAAGTGAGTGGAAGGTGACAAAAAATTTGGTTCTAGAGGTGATCCAGGTGGATATCGGTGGCAACCCACCTTGTCCAACTAGCTCAAAACAGTTTTCTGGCAATTTTGGAAATTTACTATTTTTAGCAGTTTTTAACTTCCGGGGCCATTTTGAGGGCCTAAATGAAGGTTTTTTCAGGATAGAGCTTCTTAATGATAGCCGAAGGCATGATTGAGCCCCCAAAATGAATCTCCTTGACGATACCTTTCCAATGGGCTATCATGCACCTAAAATGAAGATTGTATGCAAAAGTTGTGACCCTGGGAAGTTGATGTACTAACTTACCCAAACAGGGCCCACATGACTTTTGGCGCTTCATCTCCTAGGGTTAGGTTTTTGGATGTCTAGGGATTTTGGCATTCCTATTTATTGTAAAAATTCCTTGAGAGCCTCATTGTAATCATCTTCTTGCGAATGCGAGTAGTCGTCACATCTCTTCTTAGAGATAAGCTGCCACCATTCTAGCGAGTCTTTCGCTCTGTATTTTTACAGTCTCTGTACATTTTTTTCATTGATAGAAATCATGTATTACTGTATATCTATGTTTATGGTTGCATCTATGATACATTTCTATTATATTATTGAATAGTTGTGATATCTCTGTGCATTTATTTATTATATCTCCGCTCTCATTTCGTGTTGAAAATAATCCAGATAAGTGGTATCAGAGCAGACTGCTCTTGATCATTTTTCAGTGCATGTCCCCGACAAGGTCCAAGTATAGAAAGTTGGGTCTCAAGCTTGTCTCTCTTGAAGACAATCGCTCTCACATGCCCAAGAAACCCTCCATGGAAAAATAAAAGAAAAACGACGGAGCAGACGATCCTATCAATTTGTTGCTTGACCAAGCTCTCACGCGACAAAGGGACGAAATGATGGAGAATTTTTCCCACATCCTTCAACGCCTCCCGATAGCATCAAGCACATCTTCATCAAGCAACCATTTTGGAGACACCTCGCCTTTTAAGGTATAGGTCAATTTTATTATTCCTATATTTGAAGGTCAGATAGATGCGGATGCCCTAGATAAATGGTTAAATCTGTTAGAAGGTTATTTCTCTGTTCACAAATTTTTCGAAAGAGAAAAGGTCGTCTTTGCGCTCCTTAAGGCTCTCCCCCATGTCAAACATTGGTGGGAAACTTACTGGGAGCAAAGTTCCACGGAGGAGTCTGGAATATATGGGGCCGAGCCCACTTGGGATTTTTTTGTGGATGCGGTAAAGAAACAATATTACCCTATTGGCAACTACGAGGACATGTACATGAGATGGATCACACTGTGGCAAGAGAGGGGCCAAGCAGTTCCAGAGTTCATCAATACCTTTCATACCTTGTGCACCAAGTTGGGTATCAAAGACTCTGAACGACATTTAGTTCTAAAATACCGTGGGGCTCTACATAGATACATCCAAACTCAAATGGATTTTCTGGACATCTCATCACTCAGTGTTGCTTATTGATATGTTGTTAAAATCAAGCAGAAATTTAAGCACCAAAACAAATGGGATTTCAGGTCTGCAAATCCGCAACAACCAAAGTATGACAAACACTGCCCTAACACACAGTCTCCCAAAAACCAGTCCAAGCCACAGGAAAAGAAGGGTCACGGGAAGACAAAGAAGAACACCAGAAAATGGTGCGATTTCCACAAAATCCCTTGGCACAACACCGATGAATGTCGCTCAAAATAGTCATTGGTAGTCGAGATCAAAGATAAGGAGTCGAACCCTGATTCAGAATCTGATTCTGAAAATATTGGTAAAAGACAGATCATTGACGGAGACCCCACTTTTATTGTTGCGACTACAACAATTCAACTAGAAGAACCAACAGATATTGAAAACATCTCTACAGAATACTAGAGGTAGTTCTGACTATTGTTCCACCTAAACAGTGCCACAAGGTAGTATTTCATATTGCAAAATTCAGCTTCTTAACAATCTATTCAAAAGGGGAACAAAAGAACACTGCAACCACTAGAGCCTCGCCCCAAGCACCTTCTATCCAACAGAAGCAGTTCGACAAGGTTGCAGCAAAGCTCAAAGATTCCTTCTGTACACCGTCCTCTTGTGTATCTCGACTTGTTGAATAGGCTCAGCCTCAACAGGTTTGTGACAGACTTCCACAAACTGAGCAGCGCGACATCTCCAACAAGGCAAGCAACTCACCAAGATCCAGATTCAACAAACGTTTTTTCCTCTCCCCCAGACACTCAACACAATGGATACCATTGATTCCTAAGGAGGGAGGATTGATCCTGCTGGATATCGGTGGCCACCCACCTTTTTCAACTGGCTCAAAATAGTTTTCTAGTAATTTTGGCAATTTACTATTTTTAGCAGTTTTTAACTTCCGGGGCCATTTTAAGGGCGTAATGAAGGTTTTTTTGGATCGATATTTTCAATGATAGACAAAGGCATGATTGAGCCCCAAAAATGAATCTCCTCGACGATACCTTTCCAACGGACTATCATGCGCCTAAAATGGAGATCGTATGCAAAATTACGACCCCGTGAAGTTGATGTACTAACTTACCCAAATGGGGCCCACATAACTTTTGGCGCTTCATCTCCTAGGGTTAGGTTTTTGGATGTCTAAGGTTTTTGGCATTCTTGTTTATTGTAGAAAGGCCTTGAGAGCCTCATTGTAATTATCTTCTTGCAAATGCGAGTAGCTGTCACATCTCTTCTCAAAGATAAGTTGTCGTCATTCTAGCGAGTCTTTCACTCTGTATTTTTACAGTCTCTGTACATTTTTTTCATTAATAGAAATCATGTATTACTATATATCTGTGTTTATGGTTGCATCTATGATACATTTCTGTTATATTATTGAATAGCTACGATATCTCTGTGCATTTCTTTATTATATCTCCGCTCTCATTTCGTGTCGAAAATAATCCAGATGAGTGGTATCAGAGTAGGTTGCTCTTGATCATTTTTCAGTGCATGTCCTTGACGAGGTCCAAGTATCGCAAGTTGGGTCTCGATCTTGTTTCTCTTGAAAACAATCGCTCTCGCACGCCCAATAAACCTTCCATGGCGAAAGAAAGGAAAAATGATGGAGCAGACGATCCTATCAATTTGATGCTTGAGCAAGCTCTCACGCGACAGAAGGACAAAATGATGGAGAATTTTTCCCACATCCTTCAATGCCTCTCGATAGCATCAGGCGCATATTCATCAAGCAAACACTTTGGAGGCACCTCGCCTTTTAAGGTACAGGTCAATTTTTATATTCCTATATTTGAAGGTCAGATAGATGTGGATGCCCTATATAAATGGTTAAATATGTTAGAATGTTATTTCTCTGTTCACAAATTTTCTGACAGAGAAAAGATCATCTTCACGCTCCTTAAGGCTCTCCCCCATGTCAAACATTGGTGTGAAACTTATTGGGAGAAAATTTTCAGAGAGGAGTCTGGAATATATGGGGCCAAGCCCACTTGGGATTTTTTTGTGGATGCAGTAAAGGAACAGTATTACCTTGTTGGCAACTACGAGGACCTGTACATGAGATGGACTACACTGCGGCAAGAGAGGGGCCAAGCAGTTTTGGAGTTCACCAATACCTTCCATACCTTACGCACCAAGTTGTGTATCAAAGACTTCGAATGACATTTGGTTCTAAAATACCGTGGGGCTCTACACATATACATCCAAACTAAAATGGATTTTCTAGACATCTCATCACTCGGTGTTGGTTATTGATATGTTGTTAAAATCGAGCAGAAATTTAAGCACCGGAACAAATGGGAGTTCGGATCTGCAAATCTGCAACAACCAAAGTATGACAAAGACGACCCTAACAAATAATCTCTCGAAAACCAGTCCAAGCCACAGGAAAAGAAGGGTCACGGGAAGACAAAGAAGGACACCGAAATATGGCGCGATTTCCACAAAAGCCCATGGCACAACACTAATGTATGTCACTCAAAACAGTCATTGGGGGTTGAGATCAAAGATAAGGAGCCGAACCTTGATTCAAAATATGATTATGAAAATACTGATAAAAGACAGATCATTGACACAGACCCCACTTCTATTATCGCAACCGTAACAATTCAACCAGAAGAACCAACAAATCCTTAAGAGGGGGGAGCGCCTTTTTCATTCACATATGCGGGTGAAGGGGACCCCGCTACACTTTATTGTTGATAGCAGAAGCCAGAAGAACCTCATCTCAACAGAGGTCATCAAACAGTTGGGATTGTCAACAACACCACACCCGCAGCCATACAACATCGGGTGGCTTCGCCAAGGATGAGATCTTCGTGTCAGCCAACAATGTCGATTATCATACGACATCCAAGCCTTCAAGGATGAGGTATTATGTGATGTTGCCCCACTGGATGTCTGTGATGTCCTCTTTGGCCAACCATACATGTGGAGACGCCATGTTGTTTATGAGTCTCGACTCCGTAGTGTCATTGTTACTTTGGGGGGTCATCTCTACAGAATACCAGAGGTAGTTCCGACTATTGTTCCACCTAAACAGTGTCGCAAGGTAGTATCTCATACTACAAAATTCAGCTTCTTAACAATCTATTCAAAAGGGGAACAGAAGGACACTGCAACCACTACAACCTTGCCCCAAGCACCTTCTATCCAACAGAAGCACATCGACAAGGTTGTAGAAAAGCGCAAAGATTCTTTCTGCACATCGTCCTCTCATGTACCTTGACTTTTTGAACAACCTCAGCCTCAACAGGTTCATGATAGACTTCCACAAACTGAGCAGCGTGATGTCTCCAACAAGGCAAGCAGCTCACCAAGATTCAGATTCAACAAATGTTTTTTACTATCCCCCCTAAACACAATGGCGACCATTGCTTCCTAAGGATGGAGGATTGATCCTGGTGGATATATATGGCCACCCACCTTTTCCAACTGGATCAAAACAGTTTTCTGGCAATTTTAGCAATTTACTATTTTTAGCAGTTTTTAACTTCGGAGGCCATTTTGAGGGCCTAGATGAAGGTTTTTCGGGATAGAGCTTCTCAATGATAGCCAATGGCATGATTGATCCCCAAAAATGAATCTCCTCGACTATACCTTTCCAACGGGCTATCATGCGCCTAAAACAGAGATCGTATGCAAAAGTTATGACCCCGGGAAGTTGATGTACTAACTTACCCAAACGGGGCCCACATGACTTTTGGCGCTTCATCTCCTAGGGTTAGGTTTTTGGAATTCTTGTTTATTGTAAAAATTCCTTGAGAGCCTCATTGTAATCATCTTCTCGAGAATGCGAGTAGTCGTCACATCTCTTCTCAGAGATAAGCTATCACCACTCTAGCAAGTCTTTCACTCTGTATTTTTACAGTCTCTGTACATTTCTTTCATTAATAGAAATCGTGTATTATTGTCTACATGTGTTTATGGTTGCATATTTGATACATTTATGTTATATTATTGAATATCTGCAATATCTCTGTGCATTTATTTATTATATCTACGTTCTCATTTCGTGCCGAAAATAATCTGGATCAGTGGTATCAGAGCATGCTTCTCTTGATCGTTTTTCAGTGCATGTCCCCGATGAGGTCCGAGTATAGCAAGTTGGGCCTCGAGCTTGTCTCTTTTGAAGACAATCGCTCTCGCACACATAAGAAACCCTCCATGGCAGAACAAAAGAAAAACGAAGGAGCAGACGATCCTATCAATTTGTTGCTTGAGCAAGCTCTCACGCGACAGAGGGACGAAATGATGGAGAATTTTTCCCACATCCTTCAACGCCTTCTAATAGCATCAGGTGCATCTTCATCAAGCGGCCACTTTGGAGGCAGGTCTCCTTTTAAGGTACAGGTCAATTTTGATATTCCTATATTTGAAGGTCGGATAGATGCGGATGCCCTAGATAAATGGTTAAATATGTTAGAAGGTTATTTCTCCGTTCACAATTTTTTCGACAGAGAAAAGATCATCTTCGTGTTCCTACTTACTGGGAGCAAAGTTCCACAAAGGAGTCTGGAATATATGGGGTCGAGACCACTTGGGATTTTTTGTGGATGCGGTAAAGGAACAATATTACCCTGTTGGAAACTACGAGGACCTGTACATGAGACGGACCACACTGCGGCAAGAGAGGAGCCAAGCAGTTCTAGAATTCACCAATACCTTCCATACCTTGCGCACCAAGATGGGTATCAAATATTCCGAATGAAATTTGGTTCTGAAATACCGTGGGGCTCTACAAAGATACATCCAAACTGAAATGGATTTTATGGACATCTCATCACTCGATGTTGTTTATCGATATGTTGTTAAAATTGAGTAGAAATTTAAGCACCAAAACAAATGGGAGTTCGGTTCTGCAAATCTGCAACAACCAAAGTATGACAAAGACGACCCTAACAAACAGTCTCCTGAAAACTAGTCAAAGCCACAGGAAAAGAAGGGTCACGGGAAGACAAAGAAGGACACCGAAAAATGGTGTGATTTCCACAAAATCCCCTAGCACAACACCGATGAATGTCACTAAAAACATTCATTGGTGGCTGAGATCAAAGATAAGGAGCTGAACCCTGATTCAGAATGTGATTCTAAAAATACTGGTAAAAGACAGATCATTGACGCAGACCCCACTTCTATTGTCGCGACCGCGACAATTCAACCAGAAGAACCAACTGATCCTGAAGAGGGGGAGTGCCTTTTCCATTCACATATGTGGGTGAAGGGGACCCCACTTCACTTTATTGTTGATAGAGGAAGCCATAAGAACCTCATCTCAGCAGAGGTCGTCAAACAGTTGGGATTGTCAACAACACCACACCCACAACCATACAACATCGAGTGGCTTCGCCAAGGACGAGATCTTCATGTCAGCCAACAATGTCGATTATCATACGACATCCAACCCTTCAAGGATGAGCTATTATGTGATGTTTCCCCACTGGATGTCTGTAATGTCCTCTTGGTCCAACCATACATGTGGAGATGCCATGTTGTTTATGAGTCTCGACCCTGTAGTGTCATTGTTACTTTGGGGGGTCATCGCTACAGAATACCAGAGGTAGTTCTGACTATTGTTCCACCTAAACAGTGCCGCAAGGTAGTATCTCATGCTCCAAAATTCATCTTCTTAACAATCTATTCAAAAGGGGAACATAATGACACTGCAACCACTATAGCCTCGCCCCAAGCACCTTCTATCCAACAGAAGAAGGTCGAAAATGTTGTAGCTAAGTGCAAAGATTCCTTCTGCACACCATCCTCTCATGTAGCTCGACTTGTTGAACAACCTTAGCCTCGACAGGTTCATGACAGACTTCCACAAACTGAGTAGCGTGACGTCTCCAACAAGGCAAGCAGCTCACCAAGATTTAGATTCAGCAAACGTTTTTTCCTCTCCCCCGGGCACTCAACGCAATGGAGACCATTGCTTCCTAAGGAGGGAGGATTGATCCTAGTGGATATCGGTGGCCACCCACCTTTTCCAACTGGCTCAAAACAATTTTCTGACAATTTTGGAAATTTACTATTTTTAACAGTTTTTAACTTCCAAGGCCATTTTGAGGGCCTAAATAAAGGTTTTTCGGGATCGAAATTTTCAATGATAGTAAAAGGCATGAATAAGCCCCCAAAATGAATCTTCTCGACGATACCTTTCCAACGGGCTATCATGTGCCTAAAACAGAGATCGTATGCAAAAGTTACGACCCCAGGAAGTTGATGTACTAACTTACCCAAACGGGGCCCACATGGCTTTTGGTGCTTCATCTCCTAGGGTTAGGTTTTTGGATGTCTAGGTTTTTTGGTATTCCTGTTTATTGTAAAAATGTCTTGAGAGCCTCATTGTAATCATCTTCTTGTGAATGCGAGTAGCCATCACATCTCTTCTCAGAGATAAGCTGCCACCATTCTAGCGAGTCTTTCACTCTCTATTTTTACAGTCTATGTACATTTCTTTCATTAATAGAAATCATGTATTACTGTATATATGTGTTTATGGTTGCATCTCTGATACATTTATATTATATTATTGAATATCTGCGATATCTTTGTGCATTTATTTATTATATCTCCTCTCACATTTCGTGCTGAAAATAATTTGGATCAGTGGTATCAAAGCAGGCTGCTCTTGATCGTTTTTCAGTGCATGTCCCCGACGAGGTCCGAGTATAGAAAGTTGAGTCTTGAGCTTGTCTCTCTTGAAGACAATCTCTCTTGCACGCCCAAGAAACCCTCCATGGCGGAAGAAAATAAAAACGATGGAGCAGATGATCCTATCAATTTGTTGCTTGAGCAAGCTCTCACGCGACAGAGGGACGGAATGATGGAGAATTTTTCCCACATCCTTCAACGCCTCCCGATAGAATCAGGCGCATATTCATCAAGCGACCACTTTGGAGGCACCTCGCCTTTTAAGGTACAATTCAATTTTGATATTCCTATATTTGAAGGTCAGATAGATGCAGATGCCCTAGATAAATGGTTAAATCTGTTAGAAAGTTATTTCTTTGTTCACAATTTTTTCGATAGAGAAAAGATCATCTTCGCGCTCCTTAAGGCTCTGCCCCATGTCAAACTTTGGTGGGAAAATTATTGGGAGCAAAGTTCCACAGATGAGTCTAGAATATATGGGGTCGAGCCCACTTGGGATTTTTTTGTGGATGCAGTAAAGGAACAATATTACCCTGTTGGCAACTACGAGGACCTGTACATGAGATGGACCACACTGCGGCAAGAGAGGGGAAAAGCAGTTCCGGAGTTGACCAATACCTTCCATACCTTGTGCACCAAGATGGGTATCAAAGACTTCGAACGACATTTGGTTCTGAAATACTGTGGGGCTCTACACAGATACATCCAAACTGAAATGGATTTTCTGGACATATCATCACTCGGTGTTGCTTATCGATATGTTGTTAAAATCGAGTAGGAATTTAAGCACCAAAACAAACGAGAGTTCAGGTCTGCAAATCCGCAACAACCAAAGTATGACAAAGACGACCCTAACAAACAGTCTCCCGAAAACCAGTCCAAGCCACATGAAAAGAAGGGTCACGGGAAGACAAAGAAGGACACCGGAAAATGGTGTGATTTCCACAAAATCCCCTGGCAGAACACCGATGAATGTCTCTCAAAACGGTCATTGGTGGTCGAGATCAAAGATAAGGAGCCGAACCCTGATTCAAAATCTTATTATGAAAATATTGGTAAAAGACAAATCATTGACACAGAGCCCACTACTATTATCGTGACCGCAACAATTCAACCAGAAGAACCAACATATCTTGAAGAGGGGGAGCGCCTTTTTCATTCACAAATGTGGGTGAAGGGGACCCCGCTGCACTTTATTGTTGAAGGTTAAATGACATGTTTCAATCTCACATTCACAAAGAATGTCACCCAAACAATGCTCGATGACTAATTCCAAAACTGAGGTATTCAAAGAAGAGTGTTGGATTGATAAAAAATTAACCTCTCAAATGAAATTTACTCCAATCTTGGCTGATGGGGATATTGTTGATGGCGAAAAAGGAGTAGGTCCTGAGCCAAAATTCCAAAATGAGTCTAAGTCATGTCTTGGAGCTCTCAAAAAAATGTAGAAGGTGGAAATACCAACAATCGAGCGAGATTTAGACATTATCCCATCATGATGCCTTATGACCAGATCGTAACATTCATTAGAAGGAGGGGAATTAAGTGGAGCGTCCTACAGGGGTGGGCTAGTCTTATCTACCCTGTCCTTGTTATGTCATAGATGTATATCATGAGCCATGCCATCTGCTGAGATGATTCGTGATCCATTGATGTGAGATGTGAACTAGGGGATGGGTTGATTATACCTTTGATCGTTAATGAATAACATCCCCCCTTTTTTCCTTATGGCCTTGTTGGCTTTTGAGTCAACCACCATATTGTGCTCTCAGAGGATGTGAAACCATTTCAATGCTTCAAAATTGCCACGATTGTGTCGTATCCTTTCTAGGATGGAGGCGAGGTGTATATCTGATGGAGTGGTGTTCGAGATCATATGCTTTATGATTAGATTAAAATCTCATAACAATATTAGCTTTATGATTTCTACATAGGTGGCCAATTTAAGTCCTTGTAAAGAGCATAAGCTTCCACCCTATTGTTGGAAATAATTCCAAGGCTCCATTCATAAGTGTGAACTGTTGTCCCCCTCGGTTGTAGATAGTCCCTCCCTCACTTGCCTCCCCAGATGTTCATATCTTGTATTTTGAAGTTCAACCTAGAGACATTTTATTTTGAGAAAGTGACTTTTGTTCCCTAATGCCATATGTTACTTTATTATTATTATATTATTTTATTGAAAAAGTAGCTTTTAACTTCCAACTGACTTTCCCAAGGTATAAAAGAAGAGGAAATGCCTAAAAGTAGAGGATAATAGAGAAGAGAAGAGAGTTATGCTAGGAGCCAGAAGCTAGTTTACTTGTTGTTTTCATTTCCCATTCAACATTTTTCTCTAATGCCTAATAATGTTTATTGATAACAATATGTCTTCTAAGGGTGTAATGAGTGTGAGGGTTTGACCGATCCTTTTGATTTTGATTTTTCATTCAAAAAATTTCTTTGATACCTAACAACATCTATTGATAGCAAGATGTCTTCAAAGAGTGTAAAGAGTGTGAGGGTTTGAGCCATTTGGATTTACTAAGTACAATCTGACAAACATTTGAGGAGGAAATGCAACATTCAGAGCAAGTGTATCAATTCCGTTGAATTCAAGGGTCATTATTCCTACTTTTTCTTTCTTTGCAATCCCTAGCTTATTCTTGTATGGTCCCTAAAAACTTCAAGACATGTTTTGGACATTTTTGGTCTAGTCTTTCAAATGGGGTTGAAAGAGGCATGTTATGTAATAGAATGTATGAGGCATTTTATGATAGAATGTACTGTATGGAACACATTATTAATATAAATAATTGATTCTAGTCATATATGTCTTGTTCTTGTTACTATGTTTTTTCTTTCTATTTCATTTCCGATCTTTCTTTATGCAAACAATAATAAAAACAAAACATTTCAAAAAACAAAACGTTTACTTAATTTTTACTTTAGATTATTTTCACTTTCAATGGTTTTCTTTAGTGGTCTTGTACATTATTTTAGTAGCCTTGTACATTTTTTAATTTTTTTTACTGTAGCTATTTCTAAGAAATATTTTCTGCTTTCTTTAATTTCTCTTTTCACTTTCAGGACTTAATTCGAAATTACAAAAGAAATAGTATAACATTAAAAATCATATAACCTAATTTTTTTCTAAAAGATGATAAATGCAATTGTACTTGATTAAAAGACTTCCTTCATCCCTCTTATCCCTTGTTGGATTTCATAAGGAAGATATAGGGCATTATAAGAACTTGATAGGGCTATAAAAGTTGGGTGATCATTCCCACCTCTCTCCGATTAGCTTTGCAAAGTGGTTTGAAATGTTGATTGCATGAGTTCCATTTGCAAAATTAACATGTAGGATCTAGTGAAGTTCTTCGTTGGTATGATTTCTATGAGATGCAAGATGTATTTTAGGGTGTTCTTAATGATATTGATGTGGCTAGTTTGCTAATGATGAAATGTGATCTATATCGATTTTGATGCTTATGAGATGGCATGGTTTTTAGAACTCCATGAACACACATGTTTGAACTTTTTTCACTAAGTGAAACCCTATATTATTTATCAAGTCCTAAAAGCACAAGTCTTGGTGTGAAGACTTATTATCGGCTATGTCAATTATTTGTATATTGATGATATATTGTGGTTGCTTATAATGCTAGTTCTCTCCTATTTACGATTGCATGACTAATGTTTTGTAAATGTGTTAGAAATCAAGTTAAATTCAACATAACCCTCCAATGGGACAAAATATTCCATAGAACTATTATTTAGGAATTGTAGGGTCCATGGCCTTCCATGATGTAGTATATCACTCACTACTCCACCGGGTTTGAAATTCAAATATTACTACTAAATTTTACATTAATCCCAAACATTTGGGTGTTTAAACTGAACTATAGTACCAATATATAGTGCACTCTTGCACCACTACTCCCTATAATGAAATTTTCACCCTTTTTTTAAAAGAATAGTCATGAGCAGTGATCAAATTTGAAGGGTTGGTCTTAATTTTAGTTGGAAGGGCATATAATCATCCAACCCTTCAAGGATGAAATGTTATAAAAAATATTTTACTTCGATTGAAGAGTGTAAATTAAGCAAACCCTTCATAAAAAAATGCAAAAGTAAAATATTGTCCTTCCAAATCTTTAGGATCTTAAAAAATTGTACAATGATTACATAAAAAGTTGTAAATTTTCAACAACAATGGTCTGGGACTAGAAAATTCTCACTTATGGGACTTATCCACCTGTGTGCATCCCAAACACAAAGAAAATTTGAGTGCATATCTAAAGGTGCACATAACCCAAAAAACTTTCCAACATGTCATTTGCAACTAGCTATGTTCTTAGAAATGGGAAACAGAAAGGGAAATGAGAATGAAATAAGAAATAGGGCCAGAGGGTTTTGAGGATAATAATTGTTAGCCCCCTTCACTTGATTATTCATGTACTAATGTAGTGTCAAGATGGGAATGCAGACACAAGCAATGAAGGAACAAGAAACGAGTATTTTGGTCATGTTTCCAATAACATATCCAGTCAGTGCAGTGTGAGTGAGTTAAATTGTAAGCAAAAAGACTGGGATAATTTAAAATTTGTTAGGACCTACCAAGTGAAGGTGACAATGTGAGTATCCATTTGACATGGAGATGCTTGAACCCAAAGTCAAAAAAATTTCTTCTCGCAAAACTTGGACACATGACAAATTTGAGATATGAGTCTTCCCATAAGTGAAGAGGAAAAATCTACCCAAAATTCAACACCTACAAAGCACAAAACCCCAAAACACACACATATCAACAACAAAACATAGTTGACCTTAAAAAAAAACCACATACCTTCTTTGCAATCCTTTCCTTCAATGCATCCATGCCTTTATCGATAAATTGAACCTTCTCTATTCCTTCATGAGCCCACACATAGAACTTATGCTTTTCCTCCTTCATAAGTCCATATCTTGTATTAGGACCCATTTTTACATTCTTTCCTTGCTCTTGCACCCCACTGTCCCTGGTCCTTCCTGTACCCATTCGATAGGCAACCACTTAGATGGGTACTTTGTTTCAATGTTTTGTGGGGTGAAATATTTCTCTCTTTGGTCGAGCCATTGACGTTCCTTGGATGTGAGCTCGTATCATGTGAAGGTGCATCCAATTGGGGAACATAGTAAAGTTCCTTTGTATCAAATTTGAGGCACAGAGTGGTTTTCCGAACTATTGGCTTAACGACTTAATTAAGTGAGCTAAAATATACACTTACCCTCCCTCGGTTGGGCCCTATTGGCTATGTTGCGCTGATCGGTGTGGGTGGTAAGTAAGGTCCTGATCGATTCAATTAATTCTTGAAACCCCTACTTCTGTTTAATTGCAATGTCCATAGCCTTAAATGATTCCACCCTATTTGTAATATCACCCAGAGCAGTCCCGACTCACCCATTCTTAGCACAAAAAAATGTATGTTCCAGAGACTCCCCCCTTGTTATTATTTTCTGCCTTGTGAGGGAAGATGGAGGTAGCCACTGGGGATCACCATGGCAAATCCCTGCTCATTTCATCTACATGGTGACAATATTTTAAGTCCCCATCTTTCTTGTCCTTGTCCATGTCCAAGTTTATTTACCCTCATGCAGAACATGACAATGTTTTGGTAACAAGTATTTGAAATAGAAAAATGAATGGGGGAAAGGGAGTTTGAATGGTTTCTTTGAGCTTCGCTATATGTTCCCTGGAATTTTTGTTTGAGATGATTAAATTCAAGGAGAGAAGAGAGGAGGGGAACTCACTCACATATTTAAGGGATGAGAATGGCAGACAAATGAATCCCATTTGAGGGACTGATAAAAGTGAACGTAAGGCTCCAAGTGTCATCGTTTACTGAGCATCCACGCGAATTCAACTACGATTCCCTCGCTTTGTTCATCAATAGTACCCCAGTAACAATGCCCCGCCCACCACACTGATCCGGATTTTATGAGCATAACGAAATGAATACATATTATTAAAAGATGCTTAACACAAAATAATAGAGATACAATAAAATTGATTTTCTATTCAATAGGAAATAAGCTGAAACTGTAAAATGCAGTGGAAAACAAGCTTGCTGGAATGGTGGCGACTTATCTCTGAGAAGAGATGTGACGACTACACTCATTCACAAGAAGATGATTACAATGAGGCTCTGAAGGCCTTTTTACAATAAACAAAAATGTGAAAAACCCTAGACATCCAAAAACCTAACCCTAGGAGATGAAGCACCAAAAGTCATGTGGGCCCCGTTTGGGTAAGTTAGTACATCAACTTCTCGGGGTTGTAACTTTTTCATACGATCTCCATTTTAGGCGCACGATAGCCCGTTGGAAAGGTCTATCCGAGGAATACACATTTTTCTGCAATCTATGAGAGGGAATTTTCGACTATGGCGAGCCCTAAAAACGTTGTTTAGGGTCTCAAAGCAGCCCCACAAGTTAGGGACCCGGAAACTAGGAAAAAAAAACTGCCAAACTCGAAAACTGCCAAAATGAACCAGTTGGAATAGGTGGGAGGCCACCGACATCCATCTGGATCACACACTCTTCAAAAAAATATTAAACAGAGTATCATGATCCTCTTGTATAAAGGTTCTAGAATATGGTTCTATTGCAAATTTAGCCATCGATGGACTTACGAGAAATAACTACTTGGATTTTGTACCCTTTCTCATTGATTTATCCTTTAGCTTGAACTGCACACGAATCATGACAGTAAGATCCGCGTCACTCCATCACTCCACCGCCTGCCGCCATAGCCCTTACTTGTGTCCAGGCTATCACACATAAGTCATTCAATCCTGGAGGTGTCATTTATGGTTTAAGCACCGGTGATGGGCAGTTTGAATTGTCGCCCTTTTCATGGAATTTTAACATCCACGTTGTACTTCTTTTAAAACGGGTAAAACTAAAAATCAACTTTTTTTCTTACGTGCATATTTTCAACAATACTTATGAGACATGCCAATGACCCTTTGACGGGCTATGACGTGTGCAATTTTGATCCCTGGTCATGAGAGGAGAATTGGGTCAATGAAAGCAGGGTCAAGTTATAACCCAAAAACGTGGTTAGTGTCCTCTTGTGAGGGCATTGTTGATATTTGATTACATTTTCATGGTCATTAAGTCAAGCTAGGTGCGTACATGCCAAAATTATGTAAATGATGTCACACCTATTAATAGGGGGTGGATACTTGACATTTACAAAGTCAAATGAATCTTCATGAGACACGTTACGAATATAAGCTTAAACACATGAATTATAACATAACATTGAGCTAGTCAACCAATTGCCACCTCATCAATTGAATTATTGCTTATGTGGCAATCCCAATCCATGTGCACAATCATAATAAGTAGGAGGAAAGGTGTGGCCCTTAAAAAAAAGCATACCAACACCTGATAAATCCTACCTAGGTACTTAAAGGTCATTGGTAGTTAAGCAATGCCTAGGTTGTAAAAGAAGTGTTAATTTTCGAGGGCCTAGGTTAACTTTCAAACAAATTAATTGCACTTTATGGGTTCCTCCTATTGATTCATGTTTGTTAGAGATGTTCTCCATTTATTTATCCTAAAAACCCTAGATAATAATGCTTAAAAAGGTACATTTGCAAAGTATATTACATGTACAACCTTGCAAATTAAGAACTTAGTCTCATTACATTTAAAATTTGTTGTTGTGAACATAATTATATTCCATCACATGCTTAACACTCTCTCATTCTTAAAGAAAACTACCATCATTTCTATAACTACAAAGTTGGTAACTCAAAGTACTCACAAGCATTAAAAGCATTTAAGGAAAAAAAACTTTTTAATGTATTTTCTAATTTTTTTTGTAAGCTAGTGAGGAAGTTCTATTAATTAAAAGAAAATATACATAGAGTTATCGCAGCGTCCAGATTAGTATCCACCATAACAGGAAACTAGATTGATCTGGAGACAAAATGAGCAAAAGTTCTAGCTTTTCATGCCCATAGTTTATAATAGTTTTTACAAAAATTTTGGCAAAGCCCATCAGAAGGGAAACAGGTCCTATTTGGTGGCAAAAGTAGGACAAGAGAAACACTTGTTGGTGAAGCCAACCTACATCGAAAAAAAGGCATAACTAGAGAAGTTGTCAACAAAATATAAACAACCATGACTAAGACTGAGAACTTGGGTGTCATGAGACAACGGGATGATCCTTATCCTCAGTGTAGTTTCCATACACCATCCTCTGCTTCGACCTCATGGTTGGGGGTTCAAGATCTTTCATGCTTATTATCCTCTTCAATGTCCTAGATCCATCCTCAGTCTAGTTTCCATACACCATTCTCTGCTTCGACCTCATGGTTGGGGGTTCAAGATCTTTCATGCTTATTATCCTCTTCAATGTCCTGGATCTAGGCTTGCACTCGAAGCTGCCCCAAGTCATCATAAACCACATTCACAGATGATAACACCCCATATAGGGATTTAATGTGTTTTATATTAAATCACATGCAAGAGATCGATAATATTATTAAGGTTTGTTTACATGTATGTGGTATAGTAACTAGTTGTAAGATGATGAAGTACATTGATCTTGTAGGAAAAGGACTCTCTTTTGAGTCATAAACCACATTCACAGATGATAACACCCCATATAGGGATTTAATGTGTTTTATATTAAATCACATGCAAGAGATCGATAATATTATTAAGGTTTGTTTACATGTATGTGGTATAGTAACTAGTTGTAAGATGATGAAGTACA
This sequence comes from Picea engelmannii, assembly GCA_009831015.1. Lineage (NCBI taxonomy): Eukaryota > Viridiplantae > Streptophyta > Pinopsida > Pinales > Pinaceae > Picea > Picea engelmannii. Next base: position 282,145 of record ML789272.1, read on the forward strand.
TTGATCTTGTAGGAAAATGACTCTCTTTTGAGTCATAAATTTGATAAGAATTAAATAAAGTTTTTTTAATACATGTCAGAATTTTAACATAAGCTAAATTCCATGCATGATAAAATGATGTCTTTAAGAATTTTACCTAATTATGAATTGACCCAAATTATAAAAAATACTTAAGAGCTCTAATTTAATATTAAACAACTCCAAACTTATTTTTTTTTCCAAGGAAAAAAAACATGTAATTTTATTCATATAAAACAAGATTACATAAGTAGATACCTGCGACATTCCTATAGCTTATAGTTGATATATAGTGTTTGTTGCTATCCATATTTGAGTTGCAAAAATAAGGTTCAAATAGTGTCGTTCAAGAACGACAAAAAATGTGACACATTATGATAAAATTCAGTCAAGAAAAAAACTGAGAATCTAGCTATCAAATATCCAAAAAAGTGTCCAAATCAAGTAATCTAGTAGAGGCCTTCTTAGTTAGCTATAGAACCAAGAGAGGTGAAAATGTTCCGAGGAGCCTTGTGAGCTCTTTTCCCATATTTGCCAAACGCCATTGTCCAATGCCAATCCAGCTTTGGAGAGTTGGTCCACTTCCTTTTTCCCGTTCCTGTACACATGTGATAAGTTTATGTGTGTAAAATCAACGAGATTCCTTTTATTTCTTCAAATATAGGGTGACGAGTATAGTTTTGAAGAATGTGTGTGCCATTGATGACATTTACAACAAAAGAGGAATCTCCACAAATATTTAGATGATCAATGTGCTTTTCCTTGGCGAGTAAGAGTAGTGGATTTAAAGCCATGAGCTCACTCATGTTGTTGGTGGCATCTCCTAAGCATGCAAAGAAGGAGATAGAGGTGTCCTCAGAGAGGAAAAGGATTCCGCCAACCCCTACCTTGGATGGGGCGCCTTGGGCCTCTCCATCAAAAAAAAGCCCAAGGGTATCCTTTTTTCCAACGAGAAATTAACTCGATTTATATTAGAGATATAAATCAATTACATCACAAGTAGCCATTACAATTCGTCCCGGAGACCCAGCCGGATTTGACCTCAAGACCTCCTCCCAACACTTGGAGAAAGGTACTTGTCATTACCAACCGCGCTGTCTCACGGGACTAAGCCCAAGGGTATCCTTAATGATGTCAATGTCTTGAAGAGGGAAGCTTCCAAGATTATTTGACTGTTCATAGCCCTAACATGTAAAAAGAGAGATCTCAATTTTCAAAGATGATGTGGTTTCTTGCCAACCAAATTCCCCAAAGCATAGAGAGGGAGAACTATGAATTTTATGTTGTTGGATTCCTCAACCCATGATTTTAACAACTCCAAACTTATATTATTATCGAGATTTAAAATTAAAACTTGTCGAATAAGTGCCAATGAAACGAGAGACAACTCCAAAATGTTTTTTGACAACATAAAAATACTAAGCCAAAACAAACATCCTATCCGTTGAGAAGTCTCCCGAGCAATTCTTTCCCTTGACATTAGTGCTTTGGTTGATCCGTGTGTGGGGATGTCTGTACCGTCGATGATGGTTGGACATCGGACGGTAGAGATGGGTGTGGCGCCAAAATCACATGAATTCAAATTCATATGGATTGGATGGACGGACTCACGCCATGCCTATAAAAGCATAGTATGACACCCAACGCTGCAGTGGCGAAGTGCTTGTTTACAGGGCAAAGAAAGGCAGGCCAGAGAATAGAAGAAAAAGAACCATGTCTGGGCGTGGAAAGGGAGGCAAGGGTTTGGGGAAAGGAGGTGCGAAGAGGCACAGGAAGGTTTTGAGAGATAATATCCAGGGAATAACGAAGCCGGCCATACGGCGTCTTGCCAGGAGAGGAGGCGTCAAGCGCATCAGCGGCCTCATCTACGAAGAAACGAGGGGGGTTTTGAAGATCTTCTTGGAGAATGTCATCAAGGATGCCGTCACTTACACTGAGCACGCCCGGAGGAAGACTGTTACTGCCATGGATGTTGTCTATTCTCTCAAGAGGCAGGGCAGGACCCTCTATGGCTTCGGTGGTTGAGTGACCTAAAATGGACTGTACAAGCCGAGTTCTGAAGGTCCAATCTCTCAGTCCATTCATTTTTCCTTCTGTTCTTTCTTTCATGGTGTTTCTTGACACCACCCTCTACATCTCTGGAAGTTTTTATCTTTCTGCTGTCTGTCTAAATCTGGGGCAAGAACAAGAAATGGGTATGCTTATAACATCTGGTTATTTTATTTTGATTTCAATATTGTAAGAGTATGTTGCCATTTACTGTTTTTTTATTCTAATCCAAAGTAGGGTATGTTCAGTGTTTTGTTTAAAAAAGGGTCTCAACTGTTTAGAGATTGAATGCCTGTTGAAGGACTTGTAGAAAAATCATCAAAGTCTAGTTGTTGTATGGATATTTTGCCATTGTAGAGCATACACCAGTTTATCAATGAAAGAATGGTTTTACAAGTTGGAGTTCTTTTAGAAGATTTGTTAAGAGGAAAATATTGTGGGACGAAACAGAGCAAAAAAATTGAAATATCATAAGGTGTATACCTGGTTTATTTAAGGTGATATAAGTTATAATTAATGTGGTTATAAAGGTTATGGTTATGGATTATTATTATTATTATTTTATTTAAATATAAATAAATATGTAATTATAAAGTTAATAAATTATAATAATGATTTGATATACATAAATTTGAGTATTTTGAATGAAATCATGTTTGTTAAGGATTTTTTATTTTATTTTTTTTTAAAGTTTTAGTATAAGTTTCATTGTTACTTTAATTAACAATTGTATGATTTTTATGGATTAGTTGAATTGTGGTTTATTTATTTATTTTCAATGACATTTTTTTTAATTAACAATTGTATGATTTCTATGGATTAATTGAATTGTGATTTCTATTTATTTATTTATTTTGGATGCCTTGAAAATTGTGCACATGTAATAATGTAAATTGCCCAAAACATAATGTCCTTGTTATGGTAGGGACATAATAAGTTTAAAACCAAGTAATGATAAATCTCATTTCTATAATAAGTTGCCATCTCTTTATAATTAATACTTTTTTCTTGGTAGTGTTGGAAGAAGTGTGATGTAAGTATGAGTAGAGGGGGAGAAATGGGGATTTGTTTTGCTTTGATTATTTCTAGGTCACTTGTTTTTGGATTGAATTTTTAAAATTTGTATTCATGGTGTTTATATATTAACAAGTTCACTCTTTCTTTCT
>ML789273.1:0-12690 GCA_009831015.1 Picea engelmannii
CTTTGTAAAATTTTAAAACCATTAGTTTTAATTTAAATCTTACCCTCGTCATCACCCCAAGAATTTTATGAAGACCCAACTATTACTTAGGTGGGTTTTTGTTTAAATTGTTATTTTTATTCCAAGGTCTGTTCTTAAGGTTAAACTAAAATTTTACCCTAAAAGTTTTAGACTTAGTACTTAGATTCTGAACTGGCTGACACTGGGTTAGGGAAGTTGTTTAAGGAATTCTTAAGGCGTTATTATCTTAGGGCTATTTAGGTTTGTTTCCTTCATCAACATCAATGCGACGTGCCCTTCATGATGCACCACGTGCTCCAAGGGTGCCACTCGTCTCGTTCGTTTCCTTTGCACGACGTGACCTTCAGGATGCACCACGTGCTCCAAGGGTGCCACTCGCTTCTTGTGTTTCTTTTGTGCGACGTGCCCTTCAGGATGTACCACGTGCTCCAAGGGTGCGACTCGCCAACTTGACTGATTGGTAGACATCTATAACCCCTGGAGTCAATACTCTGCCAAGTGAACTTGTGGGAGACTAAGGGCTCTAAGGAATAAGGCCCCCGCCTTATTGTGCGCCCCTTAGAATCATCGTGAGAGACTGTCGCAGTCTACCCTCACGGCATCGTGGATCCTCTCGAACTAGGTAACCGTTAACCTACAGTTCGAGCCACGGCGGGAGTGCTAGTAGGTTGTGGCAAGGCTGTTGTCCACACCTCTCCCTCAACCTCTCTGGAAATCGTGTGTGACCCCTTTACTCCATATGTGAGTCTGGTTGGCAAGCTATCGTCAGCCTACATCATCAACAATCATGTCAGAAATGTCAACATCATATCATCAAATCAAATGAAATATCACAGTAAATAAATCAACCCAATAGCACACTCCCTGACTCAATCCGGAGTCCAAGGGGGTTCCACCGATGCCTCTGCATCATCAAGGTCCAAAACCCTGCACACTCAATAAAATTGAGTCAATAGCACCTGTCTACATCAAATAGTAAAACCTCATGTCGTCTATCATAACGCATCATAATCAAGTATAATGTTTTAACATCAGAAAAGTCCAGTTCACTTGCGAGCAAGTGTCCTCAAATAATAAGTTTTCTCAGTGCGCCAGAGCGTGATGTTACACCAGGCTCAGTGTTGAAAACTGAAGCTCTTTTACCATATTGTAACATCCCCAACCACCCACGCCGAGGCATGCTACACGAGAGAACATTTTCATTCTCTCTACGGAACATATTGTAACGTACCCAACATCCAACTGAGCTATGCCATGTAAAAAAAAAAAACGAATTGCATGCAATTAAAGTATATACACACAAAACTCTTGCGGAAATATATATGTAAAATGTAAACACACAAATACATCTGTAAATGCATGGATTCACACTGGAATAACAACAAACCTATACATGCATCATATACAGGAAATACCCATAAATATACAGACAGTTATAACCACCCATAGGATAAACCCATAAAAATAAACACGTAAATAATAATGCAGCATGTAAATTTATCACACAATTGACACTTATCTTGGTAAGGATATCACCAACTATGTGCAGACCTTCCATGAAACTCCCAAACTTAGACCACGCTGCTCATCACTCTCAATAGTGGGTCACCCCCGAGCTGGGACTAAACTCCACCCTAGTAAACGGATTCCTAACCAGGCTAATGGTTCATAGACAATAGGAAAGACTATGTCACAGGTGCCAACTCAAACTAACAGCCTACAGTCCCTCATTCCCCACATGCCTGTCCCACCCCAGGAAGTGTGCCCCTTCTCTGCTCAACAGTCCTTCGGCTTCCCCACTTCCTTTATGGGCTTCAACAACAGGCCGGATAGGAAGTCTCAGAGCCCTGTAGCTACAGTTTAGTACCTTCAGGAAATCAATTCCCAACAATTCTCTCACCCAGAGAGAAATTTATCATGGGCCTGACAACCCACTTATTTAGTCCAGTTCCCAAGCTAACCAACTACACAAACAAGTAAGGCTATCGATACAGGTTCAGATACAATGACCAGAAGTACGAAGGATAGTTGACTATGTGAGTGCATGGTCCTGGTATGGTTCGAATGGATGACTGCCTCCTGGAAGGAATGATGGATGAATCCACGAAAATGAACTAAGTGCCAACAATATGTATGCATGTCCCCAACTTGACACTTGTCATGTTGGTAGCTACTTTGGCCCACTTGTCCCCAAATTTGGAACTTAGGATAAAATAATTATCCATACTTTATACTTTAAGAAATATGTATATAATATTCCTTTTTTACTTAAGCTCCCTAGCTTATCCCTTTTCCTTAACTTTTAGCCCCCCCTTTCCCTAACTAATGGAGTTTAGTCCCCCATACTCTTTTATCATGGTCGGTCTGCGCGTAGCGATGTATTTTATATTAATGATGAGGCATATACAAAAATAGGTGCATTAGCCTTTAACATCGAGGCTCTCTGGCCTAATTCAAAACATAAGCATCCTAGCTTATAATAGCTGGCTCACCAGCCTATAAAACACAAAATATAAACAAAGGTTCTATGGTCCAAAATCATGCACACTTAAGTTGTTGTGCACGATATCCTGGAATGTGTACACGTCATCATTTCACTGCAAAGTACCTGCACGCACTATGCCATGAAAGGTGCATACAAAAAAATATGTCAAACAACTCACCAGCGTACGTACATTTGTATTTATATTTACAATTGGTTTTGTCCTAGGGATATTACAGGAGCCATCTACCAATGTGGATGCAAAGGTATAGACTATGGGGTTTGAAAGGAAAAAGGCATGCCCTCCACACTTCACATTAGTACTATTGTGGGGAAACAATAAGCTTGGTGACTAGGAGGAAGTAAATCTCCACCCTATGCAATGTGGTTGAGTGAAAACTAACAAATATAGAAGTAAATATCTTGGAAACAAATTCTTCTGAGTTCTCTTAGATTCCCTGGAGGAAACAAACCATTGGAGGAGGTAATAAAGAGGTAGGTTAGTCATTAGTGAAGGGGACTTGAAGGTCAGAACATTGTTGGAGCAAAGGGATTTTTCAAAGTTGGAATTGAAAAACATGGAAATATTGGGATTTTACGGGTGTAGAAACAAAAATACTAAAGACCTAGAAGGATAAATCTATTCCTAGATTGAAAGGATGAAGAGGATTTTGAGTTTGTATCAAGAGAAAATATTTTCTTTGAGCCAAAACAACAATCTGCAATACACTACTTAGGAGTGAGATTACACAAATTCTAATGGTGTTGGTGTGGAATAGGAATCATGAGGAAGACCATTGAACGAGCATTCTCAAACCATGTGGGACATAAAATTCTAGGTTTACTTGTAGCACGAAAAGTGCCAAATTTGGTATTTTTATTTTTTATTGTGTAGAAATAAAAAGTCATGGGGGTTGTTATCTTTGCAAGTGGGTTACTGTAACATCCCTCCAAATTAAATATTTGAGTAAATTTATGTGGTTATGATTATTGAATTATGACTTTGGGAAAAACTTTGATTAACATTTTTTTATCACCATAAGTAATTGATGGTGAAAAACATTTATGTAAATATTATTTTTGAATTTTATTTTATTTAAATTAACTTGGGATAAATTGATGAGAGAACCCAGCTATAAAAAGAGAAATACTTTATTCCATGGGAAAAGTGAAAAGAGAATAGAAACCACCAGGGTAAAAGTGATTGTTTTCCATGAGGACAAGTGTGAACCTACCCCAAAGAATGTGGGAGGCTAGGAAACAAGCTAGAAAATAGTTAGGCCAAGACTTCCAAGAGTTCGGGAGAAGGATAACTAGAAAAAAAAAAAAGACCTATGCAGTCTATTATTCTCAACTTGGTAAAACAAGAGAGAAGAAACAAGTATGGTGTAAACAAGACGTTGTTGAGTACTTGTGTAGAATTAGAGCTTGGTAGTTCTGAGAAAGAACCAATTTCTGGAAATAACCTGGAGAAGGTTCTTAACATTCTCAGTTTTTCCATGGAATAAATTATTTGGCTCGTGGTTGACCAAAGCTATCATACTCTGGATTCTCTAGTCTATGGTTGGGAGGAGATGGATTCTCTCTCTAGTTTGTCCTAGTAAAATTGGTGGTTCAAATATGTGCATCTACCTTTAATATTTAATTTCTTTAGACTTATTGGAATAAATGTTGATGGTTCTGGTTGGATGCTAATTTATATTGTTATAGTAATATAACACTCGAGACTTTGATTTTTAAGTGGAAATAAACAGATATCTTCATTATTGTTAGTAGTTGCAGAGAAAGTTTAAATAGGAGATAATCCAAAATTCCTAACCAGATCATCCTTTGCATAAGGAACTGGAATATTCATGTGTTATTATTTTTATCATTCATATTAGCCAAGAAATAGATTAACATAAGTAAACCTGAGATATGATATGAAACACTAGACATGCAATGTCTCACAGTTAAAGGTTATTTATGATCATTACTATATACAGAAAGATTCCAATAGCTCTCTAGAAATAATTATTATAACTTTCTTTTGGAATAAATAATTTTTTTCTTGTTACACTGAGAATATGAAAAAAATTATATGCATATGGAATGGTTGTCATAGACTATCATTCAATTTTGTTAATGGTTGGAAACAAGAGACAAACCCCTGAGTATGTAATAGAAAATATTAGTAATTTAAATATATATCAGAAGATCATTTTGTAGCTACAAAATCTTCTTAAGCTATATTCACAGAGTCATTATGTTCACAATTAATGTTTTTCAATAAAAGAAAGCTCATTCGAGCAATTGTGAACAGAATAGAGATACTTAAGAATAAACGACATGTTGTTACAAACAATATGAAATTTATATAAAAATTTAAAAGGTTACAAACCCCACTTGTGGAGTCGCACCTTATCCTATGATACCGAGTATGTGTTACGATCTTGATAAGACAAGTCTGCATCTGGGATTAGACACACAACTCGTATGGGTAGGGTTTGATTTCTAAAAAGTTGTGTAATAAACTTTATACCCAGGATGGGAGATCGGCGACCTACCTGAGTCTGTAGAAATACATAGTTTACTTTTTCTTTGGTTGACGGGGAGAATATAAGAGGTTGTAACCCTAGGTCGGGTTTGCAGACATTTATCCAAGGTATTCTTTAGATGACGTATGTCTCTTCCTCAATCTCTGTAATAGGGAACGTGAGGTCTATTATCACCAAAATATTGAACGCTTGAAGAAAAGAGTATTAATTAAAACGAAATCTGAATACAAAGGTATTCTTACCTGGTAAAGTTGAAGAAATAACCATGAGGAAGAATAAGTTGAACGATGATCTCTCTACAGGAAACCAAACACATCTAAAGGAAGGTAAACATAGCCAAGGGTTGGTAGAGAGATGGGTATCTCTGTAATGGGTTATAAGGGGAATGTTTTCCCTTTCGGTGAATAACCCTAGGATGCCCTGCAAACAAACAAGTTATGCACATTGTTAATAAGATTCAATCTGGTAACCAAACTCAAATAAATACCAGGCGATTTCTTATAATAAATGAGAGTCAATATGGTAACCAAACTCAAACAAATAGGGAAAATTCTTTTAAGGAACGAATAAATGAAAAGAAAACAGCCATTGGACTCGGACGCACCAACTTACTTAACTTGCAATCATGATATTAAGTAGTATTCCCCTCATGATGATAATGTCGTTATGTTAAATGTTCCACCGATTTTAACACAACGTTAGCATGGGGAACACATTGATTCTAGAGTTAATTAAAAAGAAAATCACACACAGGCAACAGTGTGTAAAGACATAATTACAGAGGGCCCTAGAAAAAAAATTACCAGAGTATTTTATCCTTGCGAGAAGACAAGCATTAAACCAGAGCCTTTCTTTGTTGAGAGACAGTGAGAAATGGAAAAAAAAAGGTAAGGTCTCGGTGGTTTTGCCTAAATAAAACTATGATAGTATGAGAGCGTAGTTAAAGGCCATTAATGGCACCAATCTCAACAGAAGTTAACATTAGGCTTGGACGAGCGTCAAGTTACTACTTGGTGAGTGAGTTTCGTAATGACAATATTCATATGGCCAAATTTCCACTAGTGGTTAACAATTACTAACAATAGGTAAGAGAGGTATGGCGCATTTAATGGTTTTTCTATATTGTCCTCGATGGTTGTTTGATCAGCTCACCATAACCAGGTTGACCCCATTAGGGTGGACGTCATATAAGGATACACAAAAAAAAAAAAAACTTTTGTACACCTTTTGGTTGGGTAATCCAAAGGTTGGAAATGGTGATATGTTTAAAATTTTGATAAAAGTCTATACCTTAAATCATGTCAACAGATTAATCAAATTTAATGGATAATCTATGTATAATAGCCTTGGAAAGGGTTATCAGACCAATCCTTGAGATCAAGAGGATCTCAACCTTAGAATAGTTTTTGCACATTTTATACCTCCTTAAGAGTAAATATGGAATTGAGAAGGAAGGGTTACGGACTAATATGATGAATCTAATGGATAGCCAAATGATTTAACTGTGTCAGTGTTGTGTGTGACTAATAGGATAAGAATCATAACCTGAAATAAGTCATGAAAGAAGTCATGATGAAGGTAAGTAAGTGGGAACGATGTACCCTTAATGTTGAATAATAAACTCTAGATAGCACAGTATTGAGCACTTTACCTTGGGGTGTGAAGACGCTTCCACCAGGGTTGTGGCTTAAGACCTTTTTATCTATCATGTGAACAGAAAATATTAAGAGTATTATTGTTCGTTTTGGCCAACCAAACATCTTAATGTCAACAATAATGAGATATTGATTAAATATGATATTTTGTTTTAAAAAAAAATCAGTTGAGGTGACGTTACAAATGGTAGCATAGAAGGTTCCAAACACTAGGGACTTATGGGCTCAAGCCATTTAAATTGTTGCAATAATAATTTATGAAATTATTGAAAAATTCTGTAAACAAGAATCTTAACATAAAATATGTTTTTCACTTATCAGAAACAACAACATGCACCATGGTTGACGAAACTAGAAAAACAACACCAAGTGGACCTGAAATGTATGTAGATTTGAACAGCAAACAACCTCAAAATCATTCATTAGAGATACTTGAAATTATGATAAGTGTAAAGTCTGAACTACAAAGTATCAAAGCTGACAATGAAAAACTATTGAAAGTAAGTAGAGAACAAGAGGAATTAAATGAAATCTTTCTTAAAAATATGACTAAGATGAAACAGAATAAGAATGTAAGACAGATTTCTAGTAACTCCAAGAAGGAAGAATCTAATTATGAATCTCATAAGCGAATAGAACATCCAGTGTTTATCGACAAAATAACATCGATGACTGAGGACAATAGTAACAACAGTTATGAAGACAACACCTTAAAAAAGAGATCACCTAAAAATAAGAAAAGGAAATGGCACACAGCTGAATTGGCTGGTGAATTTAAAAAAATCAGACCACCCAATTTTGACGGGGAAACAGAAGAAGGAGCAAAAGCTTGGCTCTTAAACATGGGAAAATATTTCCAAATTTATAATTATTCTGGGAACTTAAGGGCTAGATTGGAAATATATCAGTTGAATGGGAAAGCTGCAATTTGGTGGAAAGAAACAAAAACTGTAAACAAAATTAGAAGCAACAAACTCACTTGGATAATATTTAAGAGACATTTTAAACATAAATACTTAACTGAAAGGTATTTCGATGAAAAGGCTAATGAGTTTAATGAACTTAAGCTAGGACAAATGACCATTGAAAATTTTCTTACCAAATTTGTAAATATGAAGAGGTACGTGCCTTACCTTAAAGAAGAGAAATCCAAGGCACAACGGTTTATGAGTTGCTTGCCTCAAATGTATAAGGATAAAATTGATTTCCTTAACCCTAAAACGATGGATGGGGTAATAAGACATGTTAAATTGTGTTATACATTGTTTAAACAAAGGTCTGAAAATAAGAAAACATGGCAATATAAGAAAAAAAATAACAAGTTTGATCTCAGAAAGAAACAATTTAAATATCCACGCCAAGCATCTCCCAGTGCACCAGTTAGACGTATCAAGTTTAGTGGGCAGCAACAAAGTGTATCAATTCAGAATAGTAGTATACCAATCGATTTAGTGAACAAACCAGCCAGACCACCATTACAAAGTTGGGGTTGCAAGGAACCTCACATGTATAGGGATTTTCCTTTGAATAAGAATAGAAATTTGTTAGTGCATAATGTTCAGGAGGCAGTGACAGTTAATGATGTGGAAAGATGCAATCACAATATTAATGTGGCCTTGGAAAATCGACAGGTTGACCATTATTCTGCCATGGTAGAAGTTGAAGGTAAGATAAATCAAAATTTTGTCTCTATTTTAATTGACCTTGGTGAAAGTTTAAGCTATGTTTCTCCTATGATTGTAGAGAACTGCAAATTGAAAAAAGTAAACATAATAAGTCTTGGTTAGTACAATTAGCCATCGGTACTAAACGAAAAGTAGTTGAACTGGTCAAAGATTGCATGCTAACACTAGATGGAATGGAAACAACTGTGGATTTGAATATATTACCTTTGGATTGAAAAGCATGCAGCCATAGTGAATTGTAAAAACAAAACTTTTGATTGCTAGGATGAGCTGGGACGTAACAGAACCATTAATGGAATACCTCATGGGGTGTCAGTGAGGCAGATTCCTACTTTACAGTTGAAATGAAATGCAAGAAAGGGTTTTGAAATATATGTTGTACACATAAATGAAAGTTTAGAAAAGTAGGATGATCGTTTACTAACTGATGATCCTATATTGAGTAAATTTCAGGATGTGTTTCTGGAAGAAATTCCAGGACCAACTCCTAGAAGGGATATAGATTTCATAATAGATTTGGTATTGGGATCAGCACCAGTTTCCAAAGTGCCATATCGGATGAGTGTTCCTAAACTGACTGAGTTGAAAATGCAGCTTCAAGATATTTTGGACAAACAGTTTATCAGACCGAGTGTGTCTCCATGGGGTGCATCAATGTTATTTTTGAAAAAGGAGGATGGAACTTTTAGGTTGTGCATTGACTATCAACAATTAAACAAAATGACAATTAAAAATAAGTACCCTTTACCCTATATTGACAATATGTTTGATCAGGTTGGAGAGGCTAAAATATTCTCTAAAATAGATTTAAGATCAGGTTATCACCAGATCAAAATAAAAGATGAAGACATACATCAAACTTCTTTTAGAACCAAGTATGGACACTATGAATTCATAGTGGTACCCTTTGGACTGACAAATGCTCTGGCAACGTTTATGTGCCTTATGAACAGTGTGTTAAGAAAATACTTGGATAAGTTTATGATAGTGTTTATCAATGATATCCTGATTTATTCTAAAACAAAGGAGGAACACGAAGAACATCTAGAGTTGGTTTTGTAAACCTTAAGGGAACATGAGTTGTATGCAAACTATAGCAAGTGAAAATTTTATCAGAGTAAAGTACAATACTTAGGACAAGTGATTTTCGAAGATGGAATTGTCGTCGACCCTGAAAGAGTCAAATCCATCTAGGATATACCAGTTCTGAAAGATGTTTCGGATATCAGATCTTTTATGGGAATTACAGGTTATTATAGAATATTCATTGAAGTGTTTTCAAAATTGGCTTACCTGTTACTCATTTATAGAAAAAGGGAACCAAGTTTAAGTGGACATAAAAGTGTCAAGAAAGTTTTGAAAAATTAAAACAGTTATTAACTATTGCACCCATATTGAAAGTAGCATATCCACATAAAGATTTTATAGTATGTACAGATGCATCCAAGGAAGGATTAGGGAGAGTACTAATGCAAGAAGTACATGTAATTGCATATGAATCAAGGAAGCTAAAATCTCATGAATAAAACTATGCTCTGCATGATCTTGAATTTACTGCTATTGTCCATGCTTTGAACATGTGGCGATATTATTTGTTAGGAAATAAATTCTTGTTGAAAATAGATAATGTTAGTCTCAAACATTTCTTTGATCAAAAGCAGTTAAATTCCAGGTAGGCTAGGTGTTTGTATTTCCTAAGTGAATTTGAAAATTGTTATTGAACATATAAAAGGGAAGGAAAACAAGGTGGAAGATTCCCTTAGTAGGAAGATAAATGCAATTTCCAATAACAAAATCCAATCTGATTTGAAACAGAAATTTGAATTGGTGGCAGAAAACGACAAGGAATACAAACAAATTCAAGAAAATGGTCAAACCGATTCTCTAACTAGCAAGGAATCAAAATTCAGTTGCAACCCAAAAGGTTTAGTTTTGTATAAGAGCATAGTATTTGTGCCAAATATTGCAGAATTGAAAAACTTAATTCTAGGAGAAGTTCACAAGAAACCATATTCGGGTCATCTAGGGTATCAAAATACAATAACAACTTTAAAGAAAGAATATTTTTGGTCTAAAATGAAAACAAAAGTGGTTGAATACATTTCTAGGTGTCTAGAATGCCAGCAGATTAAAGTAGAGCATCAACACTCGACTGGATTGATACAGCCTATACCCATTCCAGAGTGGAAATGGGAAGTGATCAGTAGGGATTTCATCATCGGTTTACCTATAACAAAAAAGAACAATGATTCAATTATGGTTACATGATTGATAAGCTTACAAAAGAAACACATCGTATCCCAGTAAAATCCACTTACAAAGTTATTAATATTGCAGAAATTTTCAGGATGCATCGGTTGCCTAAAACAATTATTTTAGACAGACACACCAAATTCACTTCCAACTTTTGGAAGACTTTTTTTAGTGGAATGGACACACAATTGAGTTTTAGCACTACTTACCATCCTCAAATTGATGGTCAGAATAAAAGGAATAACCATATTGTTGATGATATGTTACGAATGTACGTTATGGATTGCCCAACAAAGTGGGAAGATTATCTTCACCTAATGGAATTTTCATACAACAATGGTTACCAGTCATCCTTAAAGATGAGTCCTTTCAAAGTGTTGTATGGTCGAAGGTGTATGACACCAGTGAGTTGGGATGATCATGTTGACAGGTTTATTATAGGGCCTGACATGTTAAAAGAAATGGAAACAATGGTACAAAAAGAGAAACAAAATTTGAAAAGTGCATAGGACATGAAGAAAAGTTATGCGGATTCAAAAAGAACACACAAAGAGTTTAATGTTGGAGACCATGTTTATCTAAAAATCAAACCCAGAAACAGTTCACTCAGACTCCAAAGAAGTTGTAAGCTAGCACCATGTTATTGTGGACCTTTTGAAGTGCTATCCAGAGTAGGACCAGTCGCCTACCAGCTTGCACTACCATCCCATCTGAAAATGCATAATGTGTTTCATGTTTCATTATTAAAGAAATATGTGCCTAATATAACTCATGTTGTAAATTGGAATGTGATCCAAGTGGAACCAGAGGGTGAGTTACAGGTGGAACCGCTATGCATACTCGACAAGAAAGAAACTATGTTATGAAATAGATCCATCACCCAGGTTAAAGTGTAGTGAAGGAACTTTGGTCCTAAGGAGGCTACTTGGGAAATGGAATAGACTATGAGGAAAGCCTACCCATTTATGTTCCAAGGTTGGGAACCTGATGGGAACACCAAGGACGATGTTTAGTTCAATGGGGGGAATATTTAACATCCCTCCAAATTAAATATTTGAGTAAATTTATGTGGTTGTGATTATTGAATTATGACTTTGGGAAAAACTTTGATTAACATTTTTTATCACCATAAGTAATTGATGGTGAAAAATATTTATGTAAATATTATTTTTGAATTTTATTTTATTTAAATTTACTTGGGATAAATTGATGAGAGAACCTAGCTATAAAAAGAGAAATACTTTATTCCATGGGAAAAGTGAAAAGAGGATAGAAACCACCAGGGTAAAAGTCATTGTTCTCCATGAGGACAAGTGTGAACCTACCCCCAAGAAAGTAGGAGGTAAGGAAACAAGCTAGAAAATAGTTAGGCCAAGACTCCCAAGAGTTAGGGAGAAGGCTAAATGGAAAAAGAAAGAAAAAGACCTAGGCAGTTTGTTATTCTCATATTGGTAAAAACAAGAGAGAATAAACAAGTATGGTGTAAACAGGACATTGTTGAGTACTTGTGCAAAATTAGATCTTGGTGGTTCTGAGAAAGAGACAAGTTCTGGAAATAACCTAGAGAAGGCTCTTGACATTCTTAGTTTTCCTATGGAATAAAGTATTTGGATCGAGGGTGACCAGAGCTAGTATACTGTGGCTTCTTTAGTCTATGGTTGGGCAGAGTTGGATTCTCTCCCCAATTTGTCCTAGTAAAATTGGTGGTTCAGATATGTGCATATACCTTTAATATTTTATTTATGTAGACTTATTAGAGTAAATGTTTATGGTTCTGGTTGGATGATAATTTATATTTTTATAGTAATATAATACTCAACAATTTGATGTAGAAGTGGAAATAAATAGAGATCTTCATTATTGTTTGTTAGTAGTTGCAGAGAAAGTTTAATTGGGAGATAATCCAAAATTCCTAACAACATCATCCTTTGAATAAGGAACTGAAATATCCATTTGTTATTATTTTTATCTTTCATATTAGCTAAGAAATGGCTTAACATAAGTAAACCAGAGATATGATATGAAACCCTAGACATACAATGTCTCACAGTTATAGT
>ML789273.1:12830-31802 GCA_009831015.1 Picea engelmannii
CATATGGAATGGTTTCCATATACTATCATTCAATTTTGTTAATGGTTGGAAACAAGAGACAAACCCCTGAGTATGTAACAGAAAAGATTGGTAATTTAAATACATATCACAAAATCATTTTGTAGCTACATAATCTTCTTAAGCTATATACAGAGAGTCATTATGTTCACATTTAATGTTTTTCAATAAAATAAATCTCATTCGAGCAATTGTGAACAGAATAGTGATACTTACAAATAAATGACATGTTGTTACAAACAATATGAAATTTATATAAAAATTTAAAAGGTTACAAACCCAACTTGTGGAGTTGAAACTTATCCTACGATACTGAGTCTCTGTTACGAGCTTGATAAGACAAGTCTGCATACGGGATTAGACACAGGACTCTTATGAGTAGGGTTTGATTTCCAAAAATTTGTGTAATAAACTTTATACCCGGGATGGGAGACCGGTGACCTGCCTGGGTCTATAGAAATACATAGTTTACATTTGCTCTGTTTGACGGGGAGAATATACGAGGTTGTAACCCCGTGTCGGGTTTGAAAACGTTTATCCAGGGTCTTCTTTAGATGGCATACGTCTCTTCCTCGGTCTCTGTAACAGGGCAAAGTGAGGTCGATTCGAACCAAAATCTTGAACGCTTGAAGAAAAGTGTATTAATTAAAACGAAATCTGAATACAAAGGTATTCTTATAAGGAACGAAGAAATGAAAAGAAAACAGACACGTGACTCGGACGCACCAACTTACTTAACTTGCAAGCAGGATACTAAGTCGTGTTTCCCCTCATGATGATAACGTCGTTATGTTAAATGTTCCAACCCGTTCCACCGAGTTTAACACAGTGTTAGCATAGGGAACACACTGATTCTAGAGTTAATTAAAAATAAAAGAACACACGGGAAACAATGTATAAATAAACAAGAGTTGCATGGCAACTTAGTCCCTGTCAAGTAGATTTAGAAATGGAGATGATAGTTGGCACCTTATATTGATCATGGTGAAACATGAACAATATGCTAACAAATGGGCTAGTTTCATAGTCTTAAAATAAATCAACTTCTTTTGGGGTTTTTGTTATTTTAAATGAGAAAAATTAACACAGATAACTACACCGTCAGAAAATTTGAATTCAAAGAATTTGACATAGATTCACAAAGAATGAAGGAAGAAGTGTTTCTCCATAATGACACATAGTTTTTAGATTTGTCATAAACCATATTAAACAAGATCTCTACCATATTTTTACTTTAAAATGATTGCAATATAGTTATAAAATTAACCTATAAATTTCCTTCTAATTAAGTTGAGTTAACCAAATAAAAATTACATTAAAAAAAAAAAAATTACACATTTTATAATATATATTTTAATTTATATAATACTTATTATATTATATAATAATATAATATTATCTCAATGTGTTATGAACTATAATATATATTTTAATTTATATAATACTTATTATATTATACAATATTATCTCACCAAAATTGATGTATTATGAACTAACATATTTTATAATATATATTTTAATATATATAATATTTATTATATTAAGTAATATTATCTTATCAAAATTAATTAATGTGTTATAACATGATTAACACAACAACTACAACACAAAACATCACCGTCATTTCCATTTTTTACAAAGCTCGACCTGTAGATCAAAGTCCAACCATAGTTTACGTCAAGCCAGGTGAGGCATTGGTATTCACGTAGGCATTGGTATTGATTATTAATTTTGGAATGCTTAAAATTATAATTGAAACCATTAGGGGAGAGATACAAGTCACGTTTGGATACGAAGATCCATATTGGGAAACGTAAACTTAATTTATTGTGGTGGTGTGATAAGTTTGTTTTATATGTTATATTTGGATTTTAATAATTATGATGTGTACAAGGAATAGATATGTAAATGATACTTATAATAAAGTTTATTGATTATGTAATTAATTTTAAATATTAAAATATGTGAAGGTAATAATAAGACTTGAAATATATTAACCAATTAAAAATGAGAAAAACAATATTTTTATTATATTAAAAAATATATATTTATCTTCTTAAGTTAAACATTACTTTTCACACACAAATTTAAAATAAAAGGAAAATTAATGTCAAATCAATAGCAAACTTATTGCTATAATCCCTTCACATGGACTAATAATTACAAAGCACCTTTAAATTAAAATTTACCAAAGTATTTTATCCTTGCGAGAAGACAAGCATTAAACCAGAGCCTTTCTTCATTGAGAGACAGTGAGAAATGGAAAAAAAAGGTAAAGTCTTTTGCCTAACTCAAACCTTGATAGTACTAGAGCTTAGTTAAGGGTCATTAATGGCATGAATATCAATAGAAGGTAATGTTAGGCATGGGTTATCCCACCAACCGTGAACTAGACGAGTGGTAAGTTACTACTTGGTGAGTGAGTTCCGTATATGGCCAAATTTCCACTAGTGGTTAACAATTACTAACAGTAGGTAAGAGAGGTATGGATCGTTTAATGGTTTGTCTATGTTGTTCTCGATGGTTGTTTGATCAGCATGCCATCACCAAGTTGTCCCTATTATGGTGGACGTCATATAAGGCTACACAAAAAAAAATAACTTTTGTATACCTTTTGGTGTGGTAATCCAAATGTTGGAAATGGTGATATGATTAGGATTTTGATAAAATTTTATACCTTAAATCATGCCAATGGATTAATAAAATTTAATGGATAATCTATGTATAATAACCTGGGAAAGGGTTATGAGACCAATCCTTGAGATCAAGAAGATCTCAACCTTAGAATAGT
The DNA here is from genome assembly GCA_009831015.1 of Picea engelmannii. Lineage (NCBI taxonomy): Eukaryota > Viridiplantae > Streptophyta > Pinopsida > Pinales > Pinaceae > Picea > Picea engelmannii. The sequence goes on from ML789273.1 coordinate 15,640, forward strand.
TTTTGCACATTTTATACTTCCTTAAGAGTAAATGATGGAATTGAGAAGGAAGAGTTAAGTACTAATATGATGAATCTGATGGATAGCGAAATGATTTAACTATGTCAGTGTTGGTGTGCGATTAATAGTATAAGAATCATAATCTGAAACAAGTCCTAAAAGAAGTCACGATGAAGGTAAGTAATTGGGAACGATGTATCCTTAATGTTGAATAATAAACTCTGGATAGCACGCTATTGAGAAATTGAAATTAATGCACTTTACCTTGGGATGTGAAGACTCTTCCACCAGCATTTCCGCTTAAGATCTTTTTACCTATCATGTGAACAGAAAATATTAAGAGTAGTATTGTTCATTTTGGCCAACCAATGATCTTAATGTCAACAATAATGAGATATTGATTAAAGTTTCTATATTGTTTAAAAAAAAATCATTTGAAGTGGCGTTATAGTTACGACTACTTTTTTATAAGTCACCTTTGCTTTGTAGTTGTCCTAAAAACGAGGATAATTTTTGTGTTGTAATAGAAGAAGAAACCAATAGAGTTGTTGAATAAATAGAGCACAAGTCATTTCTCACCTATAACAAGAATTTTCCCTAGTTTCCATGGTAGCCTATTATTGCTTCATGATTCCACCCAATCCCCTATCTAGTTTTCTCACATCAATGACGAGAGCCATTGCATACCCAAGTTTAGTGCATACTTTGTCTAAGTTAATTCAATGTGATGACTCTCTAAAAGGGCCACTTGTATCACCTTTTGTCAATTTTGTGGGTGGGTCTCATCATTTCTAGTCAACATTGTCTCTAATCTTCTCAAACTCATATGCTTCCCCCCTCAAAGTATGCAACCCATGGCAAGGCAATTTATTTCATGGATTCTCTCTTGCTCTTGGAAAATACAAGTTTCTTCCATCTTTTTCCATTTATGACACTACATTGGCTATGTTTGTGTGGTTGAAACCCTGATGGGTTAAGGATGACCTTGAATGGTATTTCATGGGATATGTAATGATTTGTAGATTCAATGGTTGTTGGCCAATGCTAAAGGATCTTTAAAATTGGGTCTAATTCTTGAGTTCATTCTTGAACCTTTTTTTGTTAGTATTCAAATTCACTACTTTTGTAGTTAAATGAATATGGTTAGGGTGAAAAATTACATATTCATGGGTGTAGTATTGTAGGACAAAAAATTACATAACCATAGGTGACATGGATCATTCCATTATCTAAGTATTTTTTTTATATACATGTGGTTCACGGCACCGAAGATCGGTACTCGCTATGTCCACAGAAACCCCCCTAAAATATGCAAGGGAACATGGGGAGGCCAAGCATTTTCATAATATTGGGAGCTCAATAATAAGAGCATCATATAGACCCTTTTAAGGGCATCACGTGTCACTTACAAGGAATTGAACCTGGTTGGGGAGGGTAACAACCATTCCTCCCAACCACCCAAGTTGCATCCAATGGAATTTTAATGTTGGAGGACATGGGGGTGGGCTTTGATCCACTTATGTGTGCACTGGATCATTCTGTTATCTAAGTACTTATGCTAGTACTCAAGGAAAAACATTCAAAGTGTTATTACTCTCATAATTATACACATATTTTTCCTACCAATACTTAATGAAAAATTTTCAAAATGTTATTACTCTCATTGTTGGGACATACTTGGCCTACTAGCACTCAATTATAAAATTATAAAATGTTATTATTCTCATTGTTATGTGTATATTTGGCCACATTATTATACACGCCGAATGTATGCCTTTTCCCAATTGTATGCCTCTATCTTCAAAAGAACATGAAAGAAAGAAACAATAAACCCAAGGTGTCCAGTTTAGGAAAGGGTGGTCAAAGTGAGTGAGATATAGGATCAAGGGCCTCCCTCATGTATAGGTTCATGCATCTTTGGTCCAAAAACCAGAAGAAGGTTCAAGGAATTCATAAAATAATAGTGATTTGGCCATATGAAGAAATATCTATGTGATTAGATGTCAAAGATATGGAAATGAGCATTGAACCTAACTCCAACCAACACACCCTTGCCTAAATTCAAAGAACATCTCAAGAACCTTCAATTCTTGATTTGGGGTTTTAAAGGATTTTAAGAAATTATCGATTTTGGCATCATTCCTAGTCAAGGTGGGGTCTCCTTTGTTGCTCCAACAAGTGCCTACTATGTTTCTCCTCCTATGTCGCTCCAGCAAGGAAACTCTTAGTTGCTCCTCCTCCAACAATGGAATTCACTCTCAGTTGCTCTCAAAGGTGAGGTTATTCTATGTCTCTCCTCGTCTAACGCTCCTCCTCCAACAATGATATGCACTCTCAGTCTAACCTTTGTCCTTCCAGCAATGGCATGCACTCCCAGAGTTGAGGTTATTCTCCTCTCGCTTTGGTAATGGCATGCACTCTCAGTTGCAAGGAGGTGAGGTTATTCTCCTCTCGCTCCATCAATGGAATGCACTCTCAGTTGTGGGAAGGTGAGGTTATTCTCCTCTCACTCCAGCAATGGTATGCACTCTCAGTCGCAGTGAGTTGAAGTAATTCGAACAATGGGGCCGGAATTAGAATTCGAACAATGGAGGTTATGTGCACACAGGGGAGGGATTATGTATTTTTGTTTCTATATATTTTATATATTATATAATTTATATAATGTAAATTATATAAATTATATATTATATAAATAGTATTTTATACAAATTACATATATTTAATGTGTAATAAATGTGTATAAATATAATAATGGTTAAGAACATGTGTATACTCCTTGGCTAAGATGCCTTCTCTTGAGGACTTTATTGAATCCCTGACACAAGAGAAAACCAAGCTCAACAACATGGGCACAATCAAAGGCCCAAGGGCGCATGCACTCTTTGTGCATGATGACAGCCACAAATATCAGAAATATAAATATAAAGATAAATGGAAATATAATTCACATTTGAAGAAGGAAGGGTACACAAAACCCTTCACCGATGCCTCCGGATCCAAAGGGGAAAAGGGAAGAAAATGGGATAAATTCACATATTGTCACAAAGGATTCCATCTGGAATCCACATGCATGCAAAAAAAAATAGATCTGATGTCTCAAATACTTCAGCAAAACAATCTTGGAGATCGCATCCCTGGGGGTGCAAAGAAGAAGAAGGCAGAAGATCTGAATTCCAAGAAAGGAAATTCTAGCCATGCCTTGATTGCAATCAACTCCTCTCTTGATGCTTGGATCGTAGATTTGGGAGAATCACATCACATGGAAGCCTCAGAAGCAGTCTATTCTTCATTCGATGCATGCAAAGGTCCTCCTATTCTGATGGGGGACAACTCTTCTGTCAAAGTTACCGACAAAGGAAGGATTGAACTCACCAATGGAAGCTTCGATAATGTGTTGCATGTTCCAAAAATTTCTATCAACCTTCTCTCCATGTATCAATGATGAATTCTGGCATCGGAAAGAAATTCATCTTCACACCAAATTCGGTGGACATCTACGAAATGCAAACCAACTCCAGGGTTACAACTGGTGAGGTAAATCATAAGTCTAGATTGTATACATTTTCTGAATTCATTGAACCTGATTCTACCTTACTACTTACTCATGTTGACGAAAGTAGTAGGATATGGAATGAAAGGTTTAGACATTTGAATTTCAAATACATGCAACTGCTTAGAAAGAAAATATTGGTTGATGGTCTACCAGACATCTATTTCTCCAAGGGAATATGTGAGGGATGTGTTCTCGGAAAACACCCTCAAGAGAAATTCGACAAAGGAAAGTCTCAGCGAGCTTACGCACCTTTAGATATGATCCACAGTGACCTTATGGGTCCTCTTCCACATCCATCCATCATAAAAATGAGGTTTGTTCTCAATTTTTTTGATGATTTTTCACGTTTTACTTGGATCTACTTTCTCAGGAAAAAATCTGAGGTCTTTCAACACCTCAAAGATTTCAAAGCCTTGGTTGAGACATAGTCCAAAAAGAAGATCAAAGTTCTCCAAACTGATAACAAGGGAGAGTATGTAAATCATGAGATCCATAATCTTTTCCATGAGGCAAGTATTCAGTTGCAGCACACAGTTCCCTATACTCCGCAACAAAACGGAGTTGTTGAGTGGAAAAACCGATCTCTAAAGGAGATGGCATCTTGCATGATGCATGCAAAGTCACTACCACAGAGACTATGGGACAAAGCACTTAACTGTGCAACATACATACAAAACAGATCTCCCCATAGATCTGTCAAGGATAAGACCCCCTACGAGGCTAGAGCAGCCTCAAACCGGAAGTGACCCACTTTCACATTTTTGGTTCACGTGCATGGGCCAGGATTCCCTATGAAAAGAGGAAGGCGCTTGATCCACAGAGCACTGAGTGCATTTTTGTTGGATACCCCGACGGTGTGAAGGGATATCGGCTTATTGATCTTTCCTCGGACCAGCTCATCATTGAGCATAGTGTCCAATTCGAGGAAAGTGTCTCACATGTACCTCAGCAGCCGCATGCAGACACCTTCACTCTTCCACCTATCTATGATGATGATCATGCACATGCCGAATCTTCTTCAGACAAGAGTTATGACTCATAGGACTCGGATGATTCAGATTCAGAGTCAATACAGTCATATGTAGAGTCAGCGCATCCAGATGCAGTTGCAAAGCCAGAGCAGAGGCCCAAGTGGGCACAAACTACTCTTTAGGATGCAGGGAATCTCGTTGGTGATCCATCCGATACTAGGAGGACTCAATCTGATTTCGAGGAGCCTCCTATTGCACTCACTACAACCATTGCCCTCCAGGCATCTTTTCTTGGTTCAGTCTTCAGATCCACAGTCTTATGGCGAGGCTACTGGAAATCCATTTTTGGAATCCGCCACGCAGGAGGAGTACAACTCCCTCCTCGAGAACCAGACTTGGGATCTAGTTCCCCTTCCTTCAGGGAGGAAACTTGTCAGATGCATATGGGTCTACAAGACCATGAGTACAGTGGATGGATAGATTAGCAGATACACAAGCTTGTTTCCAAAGGCTTTCAGTAGGTTCATGGTATTGACTATGATGAGACCTTTGCTCCATTGGCGAAGATGGATTCCATACGATTGTCACTTTCCATTGCGGCAACCAAGGGATGGGAAGTTCATCATATGGATGTGAAGAACGCATTTCTTCACGGTGATCTCTCTGAGGAGATCTATATGGAGCAACCTCAGGGATTTATGCAGGACTCATCTTTGGTCTATTGACTGAAGAAGCCACTTTATGGCCTCAATAAGGCTCCAAGGGCATGGTATGCCAAGATGGATTCTTACCTGTTGTCACAGAAATTTGTACGTTGTAAATCAGACCCAAATATCTACATGCTCAGGACAGTTGATTCACTTCTACTTTTAGTTATGTATGTCAATGATGTGTTGATCATCGGGTGCTTGACTTCAGCGATTGTTGCAGTCAATAGGATTCTACATGACAGGTTTTTGATGACGGACATGGGTCCGCTACACTTCTTCCTTGGACTCAAGATCAGTCAAGATGCATCAGGAATCAAATTGTCTCAAGCCAAGTATGCATGAGATCTCCTTGAGAGATTTCACATGACAGACTGCAAGTCTACTCCGACTCCTTTCCTATCAGGAGTCAAACTTGAGGATGGCGAGGACACTCCACTAGTTGATAGCACACTATACATATAGCTAGTGTGGAACTTGTTGTATCTCACACACTCCAAACCATACCTCTCATATGTTCATGCGAGAACCGCATGAGCTACATTGGAAAGTTGCAAAGTGTATCCTTCAATACGTATAGGGAACCATAAACTTTGGGATTCATTATGCAATAGACTCTACATTAGATATCATTGGGTTTACTGACTTCGATTGGGCTAGCGATAGAACTAATCGCAAGTCCACATATGGTTACTCACTCAGTCTTGGTTTCGAGCCTATCTATTGGTTGAGAAAGAAGCAAGTTTCAATTTCTCTATCTTCAGCCGAGGCAGAGTATAGAGGGGTAGTTAACATAACCATTCAGGCTATGTGGCTACAACATTTTCTCACTGAGTTGGGCATTCAGTTTCATCGGTCAATTGTCATCTAGTGTGACAACCAGAACACTCTGAAGTTATGCAGAGATCCAGTTCAGAGGTAGCGGATGAAGAACATCGAGATCGACATGCACTACATCTAGGACTTAGTACAGGAGGGGATCATCGACTTACAATTATTTCCTTCGGCAGAACAAACGACATACATCTTCACCAAGACCTTCACTGAGTAGAAGTTCCATTCTATGCGAAGTCATCTTGGAGTGAACGACACAGTTTCCTAGAAACTGTAGTTCTTCTTTTTACATACATTGTACCTTGAGGGGAGGGGGGGGTTCCCATGAGGTTTTCCCTCTTTCCTCACTTTATTTCAGTGTATATTTTGTATTTGGGTACCTAACATGGCCTCGTTGTCGGGACCCATTCTTTATTTTCACCATAGTGATGTTCAGGGGGGGTGTTGGAGTTACTTCACACACACCTAGGATTTCTTTTTCCTAAGGTTTTTCCTTGTTTATTAGTCATAATTAGTCATTATNNNNTCTCCTATATTTTAGGGGAGAATATTCCACCTGGAGAATATTCTCTTTCAGTTGACACTTCAGTTTGACTAGTTGAGTTGAGTTTAGATGTTGCATTGGTTTTATCACCATGCAACATTGGGATCATCACCATGATAATTCAAAATTGCCTTGGTATCATCACCAAACTGGCACATTACCATTGATTCCCTGAGTTAACTCCTCACTACTCTCTGTTCAGTCAGTTAACTGAAGACTAGTTGACTAGTTAACTCAACTAGGTGGCAGTTCACTCCCGTAACTGCCTGAGAGACTAGACTAGGTGGCAGTTCACTCTCGTAATTGTTGGTGTGTGTCCATATCACTCTAAACCACCACTATGGTGCATTGGTTCACCTCCAGTGCACACTCATTGAGCTATATAGAGTATATCATGTGTAAACTATTCATTATTCACAACGGTTAATGAGAATTCTTTCATTCTTTCTCTCCTTCTTCTTCTTTCTCAAATTCTCTTTGCAAATGTGTGTATTATTGTTTATATAGATCTATTTTGTGCAGGTTCAATACGTTTACAAAAAATTGGGGTTAATAGCGCCTAAGTTGCAAGGAACGCCCCCAAGAATGTGGAAACAAGCCAAAATGTGGAAACACTTTATGAAATGCATGTAAATGTTTTTGGGAAGTTCCAAGATTTGAAAACATTCCCTAAAATGTGAGCGTGAGTTTCTTAAATGTTTAATCCTAAATAGAGTGTGTTTTAGGTCAACAAAATCGTTTATAAGGTGCATGGAATTGACAATAGACACATAAATGTATAAACCAAACTAGTTCATATACTAAATATCCAAAATGTAAGGGAACATTTTCCCTAGTTTAGAATCTCTTATTAATTCATGCTTTAAATATAGTTATTAATTCATGCTTGACCAATGTGGCTCACTCAAACATGGAGGTAATCGTGTGGTAGCTTCTTGCAACACAATGAGGAATTCTCACGTGAACCTCATGTACATGCTAAACCCTTCATGTGCTCCACATGGTAAAAACCCATAATGTACATGGTTACCCATATCCCCTCGCCTTTCCTTGTGGCATTCTCCTCCAATGCCCCTTTTAAAAGAAAATGTCCCATATTAAATAATATACAATGAATCCAAATATCAAAATTAATTTCCCATATTTGAGTCATATCACATTATTATTTCAATTCCTTACACATTTACAAGAGAGTAATTAATTTCAATCTTACTTGTTTTAAATCTAAGAGTAATTATTATATTATTTGCTTTAAATCTGAGAAAATTTAGAAGGTTAAGATCTAAGAATCCTCTAGTTAAAGAGGTGAAAATTCTAATTTTCCTTAAAACCATTAGGTCTTTTTTTCATTTTGAAATTTACATTGTAGACTAATTACACAAATTAGACTTGGAAGAGTTTGGTGACACGACTTTGGCCAAATTTTGAAGATCTTAGCCCAAAAATAAGAAATGATGTGCAACAAGGTCACCCCTTTGTCTCGAAACCATTCCATACCGTCAATGCATGCATATACTATAGCCATGTAAAATTTCAGTGCATACAAGTAGAAACTGAAAAAATTTCAACGTTGGCCCCATTCACAGGTCACTCTGTGTGGGATCAAATTAAAGAAGAATTTCCACAAATTACAACCTTGTAATGGTGTGTATTTAGAGAAACCGGCAGAATTTATGGGTATGTCCATCACGATATCTATCACGTGAGATGTGTCCCTCGAAGGGATCTAGCCATCTAATCTCACTATATTTACACATGAAAAATCTTTGAAATTGACATGGAAGGGATTTCGCACTGTGACGGGTTGATTGTAATCAAGCATGAAATGGGTGAAATCAATGCGAGATGACACACCTTTAAACTAAAAAGATTTTGTCAAGGATTATTTAATTTATTTATAAATATATTACCTTTCAATTTTTAGTAAAATTAATTTATTTATGACCTTATTGGCTTGGAAATTTAAGAAATTTAAGGGGTCATCAACCACGCAAGTTTATATTCTCACATAAATAAATGGTGTAAAGATGTTAGTATAGATTTGTGTTTTAAAGTTAAGGCCAAATCTATATTACCCATTTATTAAGCATGTAGTTGAAATACTTTATGAATTGACTCTTTTTAGTGGTTCATTTTGGTAAGTCAAAAAATATTTAAAAGTACAAAATATTAATGTCAATATATAATGGGCTTGGATGGATGATTAGAGCATAAGAGGGGCTATGATATCATCAAATGGGAAGATGAAAAGTGTCAACTCAAGATTTTGTCTAATTTTACATTATGAAACTTAAATGAAACCATTATGGGGAGTGTAAAGGTACATCATTTTCCTCAATCATTTCCTTTAACTTTGTCTTATTTTTCATTCACTCTATCACCCTTTCATGTTCATTCTTTACACTTCTCATGCTAGGCTCTCCCTTGATAGCCATTAATCAATCAAAATTGACCAAAATAAATTATGTGAAAGAGAAATTGCAAACTTAGGTTGAGAGATGGTGGTTGTAGGTGAACGTATAGGCTTGACACATTAGTCACGAGAATTTGGTTTCCATTAATTTATATGATTATGTGCTTGTATATTCCATTGAATTCCATTGATTTGCATTGCACATGCCTTTAATTAATTATAGGCCTACATGGGAGATCTCCTCTATTGCGATTATGGTGAGATGGTCTCTTAAGGGTTAGAATTTTAATGGTTGTTTTAGTGGATACCTATCGCATGGCTAGGAGGGTTGGGTGATAATATCACACTAATATAGTTTAATACACCAAGTATTGAAGATTTGTTTCAATTAAGCGAATTAATAGATTTGATTGTCCAAGTAAATGGAATGAAAAGTTATGTGGATGTAAACAAAACATTGGAATTTGTAATTGCTAAGAAAAACATATGTAACATAATGTATCATCACATGAATATGAATTTGTTTAAATTATCACAAGGGACAATTAACAAAATTTTAGGTTTCAACAACATATTATATTTGTTTTCTTTCAAAATAATTAAAAATTAATATTAATTTTCTCTACGCTCAGTTAGAATAATTGAAACTTACAAGTTTGTACTATATACTATAAAACTACTCAAAAATTAATATGAAGAGTAATTAATATACGACATACATTAAAAAAATATTGTTTATATATATTATTGAATATTTCAAGAGACAAAATAGCATTCATGAATCATTTCCACCTTTCAATAATATTCAATCATGTAAATGAAATATAACATCTATATAATATTAATTTATCATGATCTTCTTGCAATGTTGTTTCTTTGGAATCCATGCCAAACTATAATATCAATTAAAACAAATCCATTTTTTTTTGTCCTTGTCACAATACGATGATAGTGATGATGACAAATAGGATGATGGATAATTTCATCTCCTTCACAGTTAGGTTCCAATTTTGTCATTTGATTTTATAATTATTTATGTGAGTCCTATTTGAGTATCAAAACCCTCCCATATCATCAACACATGCATCTACTATAACCATGTCAAATTTCAGTGCATACAAGCACAAACTGAAAAAATTTCAACGTTGGCCCCATTCATAGGTCACTCTGCGCGGGGTCAAATTAAAGAATAATTTACACAAATTACAACCTTGTAATGGTGCCATTATAATGAGTACACATATGCCAAAGATTTCATTTATAGGGCCTATATGGTAGTTTTAGACCTTGTGCATGATTTGGGAGTCCTAAAAGTGTATTGTATGCCTTCAGACATTTATAGTTCCTCCTCATACCATGTCTATGACTTGGAGAAGCATAGTTTGAAAAAATTCAATGTTGGCCCCTTTCATTAGTCGTTGTTTCTGGAAAGTTCCAATGAATATGCTATAGGAACAACATACATGTTCATTGAAACGACCTTGTCACAATACGATGGTAATGATGATGACAAATACAATGATGGATAATTTCATCTCCTTCACAATTAGGTTCTAATTTTGTTGATTGATTGTTGAATTCTTCGTGTGACTCATATTTGAGTCTTTAAACCCTCCCATACCGTCAACACATGCATCTACTATAACCATGTCAAATTTCAGTTCATACAAACACAAACTGAAAAAATTTCAATGTTGTCCCCATTCATAGGTCACTCTGCGCGGGGTCAAATTAAAGAATAATTTCCACAAATTTCAACCTTGTAATGGTGCCATTTTCATGAATACACATAGGCCAAAGATTTCATTTATAGGGCCTGTGTGGTGGTTTTATACCCTTTGCATGGTTTGGGATTCCTAAAAGTGTATTGTAAGCCTTAATACATTTATAGTTCCTCATCATACCATGTCTATGACTTGGAGAAGCATAGTTTGAAAAAATTCAATGTTGACCCCTTTCACTGGTCGTTGTTTCTAGAAATTTATGACGAAGATGTTATAGGAACGACGAACATGTTCATTGAAATTACCATGTCGCAATACGATGATAATGATGATGACAAATACGATGATGGATAATTTCATCTCCTTCACAGTTAGGTTCTAATTTTGTCATTTGATTATCGAATTCTTTGTGTGAGTCATATTTGAGTCTTGAAACCCTCCCATACCATCAACACATGCATCTACTATAACCATGTCAAATTTTAGTGCATACAAGCACAAACTGAAAAAATTTCAATGTTGGCCCAATTCACAGGTCACTCTGTACAGGGTCAAATTAAAGAATAATTTCCACTAATTGGTAATTAATGGACAACATTGAAAATTTTTAGACGAACCAAAGTTAAAATTGGAGATGATGGTATAAACCTGAATGAGATTCTCTTGGTTTCAATAATAATATACTCTCTACTAAAAAAGGCTAACCACATGAAGGTGGAAGCTCATATGGCCCCTCCCCCCCTCACATCACTCTCAATTCCCCAATACCCAATTTATCTACTATAAAATATTTGAAAGAAACATAGTAAGATTCAAGCATATAAACTAAGAAAAAAAAATTAAGGTAAATGAAAGAGAACAAATCAACCGAAAACATATAAATACATACCTCTTGCATTTCAACATTTCAATATTATTAATCTTCTTCTTCATCCAACTCAACATCTGTATCATCCACTTTGGAAATTATGTTGTAAGCATTGGTCATATCAACATCATCATCAATGTTTTCATTTCCAATCATATCATTGTCTATATCAACATCAGGAACATTGTCTCCTACATTTAGTTCGACTTCTTCAAGTTCTTCGTCTAAAACATCATTGATATCATCTTCATCCATAACATTTTCTAGAACATCTCCTTGAACTTATACAACATCTTTGTCTGAAACATGAACTAACTACTCCTCTACATCATCTTCTTCTTAAATATCATCTTCTTCCACTACATTATAATGTATCATCCTTCCTATTGGATCATATCTAACAACATATGACCAACCCCGTTTACCTGGAACCTCTGATTAAAATACATGTTTGCATTGGCTTGCAAGAACATAGGGCTCTGATTCTGGCTCAACATTCCTTGTATTAACCATGGTAAATTTGTTAGTATGTTGATTAATAGTTCTATCATGATCACATTAATTCATTCATAGCTTGTACCATTTGACGTCGAACATAACTAATTTGAAGGATTTAAAGTCACACTCAAGTATATCATCCAAAAACCCATAGTATCGATTTTTGGAGACTTCTGGATATTTTTCGCTTCTAAAGGAAACATTAGTAACCTGAAATATTGCAGTTATCCCACTATCATAAATTTTCATCTTTCATCCAACTTTTTGATGCAAAATTTGTGGCCATTGCACCACATAGAGTTGTGGTGTTTCAACTTAAATATGCCAGACACGTAAAAATTGCATTGTCAATTGGTAAACATATTTATACTTGGAAATTATGCAAATTTATAAGAAGAAAAAAACATGCATATACATCAATGTAATATTCAAAAATACTAAATAGTATGGGTGAATATGCTTGTCTGTTTATCTTTTAAACCATATGCTAAATCAGTTTCCATATGTGTAAGATTGGTATCTCCTTTACGTTCAGCTTCTTTGACCAATGTAGTTGCACCATACCATGATAACCTACCATTATTAGATTGTATACATCATTCAATCCATACCTTCATCCAACCAAGATTATTTTCAATATATAAATGTATTTCATCCCACTCTTGACCAATTGTATTAAAATAAAACAACTCACATATAATCAGTATCATTATATACCTTCATAATAATGGATTATATAGGAAGACTAAAAATTAAATAAGTACGATATACATAAAAACAAAAATTCAAATGTATTATAAATCCCCACCATCTACTTACATTTCACTTTCCTCATTCTACCCTTCCCCAATAGGTACTCCCCTTAAAAAAAATTGATGGAGTTGACATCCCAAATTTGATCCACATTAATACTTGCAACTATTTCAGGAAGATATTGAGTAATATAAACCACGGTTTGATATACCATATATCCCTCTACCATAGAACCCTCGGAATGTGATCTTTGTCTAGCCAAAGCCTTCAATGATTTCAAGTGCCTCTCAACCATATACATTGACCTTGTGTGTACAGGTCCACACTTTTCAATCTCCTCAACTTGGTGTACAAGGTAGTGTTCTTGGGCATTGAAAAATGTCAGAGGTAGATACTTTTGAATTTCACACATTAGATGAGGAATTTGTAACCTCCAATACTTTATATCTTCTTTCTAGATTTATTTAGATGACAACTATCTACAAATGATGCAAGCAAATCACGGGTTTCAACAAAAAAGTATATAGTACTACATTACAAGTAAAACACATGTAGTCAAATATAAGTTGTACAACGAATTGAAAAATTTACACTTTGCATATAAATCGCCACTTACCTCATGTATTTTCCAAGATCATATATAACTTCTTTGACATTATTGTCAAAGTTGTCTGGGAGAAATAGAGGTAGAACATATTGTAACATAAAAAATGAATCGTTGTACATTCCCAACTTAGTAGAAAAAAAAAAACTAACAAGATGTTTCACCAATATAGAAATATATACACCAAAATAATTACCTTAATCAAGGTATGTCAATCATGATTTTTTACCCCACCTAATTCACCATTCTTTGTTAGGATATTCTTTATGTTTGAAGAAAATCCAGTGGGAAATTCATTTTTTTCAATAACCTATTTTACATCCTTTCTTTGTTGCTATGTCAATAACCAAGGAAGGGCACTTATATTTTGGTCATATGCATTTCTATTTGAATTAATAACACTTTGAATTGAATGATTGGCCTCCTTAATGTCATTACAAATCTTGACAAGTTTTTCTTTGTCACTCCTTCCATCTAAGATTTTCGATAACGTTTATGTTACATTCTTCCCGATGTGCATTGTATCAAACAAATGAACAATTTCTAGGTTCTCATAGTAGGGGAGCCTATTTAATTGTACGGGGTAACTTTTTATTCCTCGTTGAAACACTCCATTATTAATTCCTTCATGATGACCTTCAAGGTGAAGCATATAAATTAAAGATATTACAACAATACTTGCCAATTAGTACAATGAACAAAATGCAATAAAAATATAAAATATTCCAAACATTTCATGTATTATACATAGACGATTTGACCCAATATACCTTGACGATTTCTATTATATTGCAATTGCCATAGGCGAGGTGTCATTCTTTGTGTTTTTAATCCAATCTCTTCTTTCCCATTGAAAATATGTTTCTCGATACTTCGATACCTATGGTTCTTAGAGATGAAGTGCCTATACTCATCAAACACCTCATTTCCTAAGCTTATTGAACGACAAGATTTCATCTTAGGACCACAAACAGGACATAGAAATTTACCCTTTGTTTGAAGACCTGCAAGAGATGGATTAAATTTTATATCAATTATTCAAAGTATGTTTAATGAAGGGATTATATAAAAAACATGCATGATATGAACTTCATAAAATTAAACGATATTAAAGTGCAATGTGACATTATAACATACCACAAAAACGTGTTATCCCCGAGGCATTGTGAATTTTCCATACAACCATTTCATGGAATTTAAATTCCCTTTGTGCACCTACTAGTCTAGATATACCATGCATAGTGATGCCCTTCCATAACTCTAGTAACTTGTCGATATGAGGCTCGATATATACATTCATATCTTTGACTTGGTACTTACCTAATTGATTGAACATACAATACATAATTACTACATATATGAGTAAATAAAAAAAATATCAAACATAATTATAAGACATAATTGAACATATATGAGTAAACAAAAAAACATAAGACATAGTTATGAAACAAACAAGACAAATGAGATGTTACCATGTTAAAAAAATTATTCTAAAAAAATACCTGGAATAAGCATTGCCAACATTATGTGTTCCATCTTTATTGAAATCCATGGAGGAATGTTATTGTTGGTAACAAAATCAGACCACACCGAGTAAGTAGATATGATCTCTCCAAATAGATTGACATCGTCAACTGCCAATGAAAGCCTAAGATTACGAGGTTCATCTTTAAAATGTGGACATATTTCCTCTATCTTCTTAAATACATATCCATCTATGGGCATTTGAAGAACACCATATTTACTTTTGTTCTTTGCATGGTAATCCATAATAGTGTCTATGTTTTTTCACTTGAACAATCATTGCAAACGTGGAATTATGGGAATATAATGAAGTGTTGGATTACTGAAGGGGGGGTGAATCAGTAATAGAGCAATTTAATCCTTTTTAACCACAAAATGAAAGTGTTATATCAATGTAGAATTATCATCCAATAGTTACGGAGTAAATAAACAATGAACAAATGAGAAATCATACACATACACAGTACACCAGTGTTTTGCGTGGAAACCCAAAGCGGGAGAAAACCACAAAATGTTTTTTTGTATATGTCTTTAAGAATTACATTCATTGGAAGCACCAACTTCCTTTGTTTTCTAGTTACAACTGGAAGGAGGCTCTAACCCCCTATTTTCTCAGGATACAACCTGAGGGAAGCTCCAACTCCCCAATTCTCTGGCTACAACCAGGAAGAGGCTCCAAACCCCTAATTTCTCAAGATATAACCTAAGGGAAGCTCCAACTCCCCAATTCTCTGGCTACAACCAGAAGGAGGCTACAACCCCCTATGTTCTCGGGCTACAACCGAAAGGTGGATACAACCACTTGTCCTTGCCCCATCCAACCACCCTGACGTATAAGTAGAATGATGTAACCATTGTCACACTATCACTATGAGATATATTGTTGTAAACGTGTACCAATCAACCTACACTAAACAACTTGTACGAATAACTTGAACCATGCATCAACCTGTACCTCAACCTGTAATCAACCTATACCATAAAAAACTGCATAAACCATGCACCAACCTATACCAAACAACCTGTAATCAACCTATACCATAAACAAGTGCATCAACCATGCACCAACCTATACCTCAACATGTACCATGAACAAGTTCATCAACCATGCACCAAACATGTACCTCAACCTGTACCATGAACAAGTGCATCAACCATGCACCAAAC
>ML789273.1:48950-77661 GCA_009831015.1 Picea engelmannii
TATATATATATATATATGTTAAAGGGTTGTTAATTACCTCGGAGTTTCAAGCGTTATGTCTGGGTCCTTTCAAAATCATTTTTTTCTTGGGTACTAACTCTTATATCTTAAAATATTTATAGGAGCGATTGTTTTCCTACAACACTAATGGTTCTCACTTGAAACATTACGTGGAACCAACTTGAAAAGCTTTAACGTTGTTTGGATTTTCTGTATATTAGTAGTCTAGCTCTGCTTTCTTTTTTTCACTGATTTTCATTTCTGCTTTTATAGCAGTTTGATTTCTTCTTTCTATTTTTAATGATTTTATACTGGTTTTACATTTCTGCCACTTTATTTCTGTTGTTTTAAATTTTGCAATTTTAATTCTGTTATGATTTTTATTGCTTTTTCGTCTTTTAGTTGATTTTGGTCCAGAATAAGATGTTGGATCAGTTCTGCCACAGTGACACTCCTGCAAGATATTGTTAGTCAATAACAATCAAACTTACACAGTTGTTACGATGTTCCCCTTGAAATCGCACTTGAATTTGTTATCTGCATTTGTTGTTGTCTTATAAAGAATTGGATATCTCCCGCTTCTGCTTTCCATTTCTTCATCCATTTGAAATTTAAAAGAGCAAGTCCGTAATTTTTCTCCTTGAAGTAAAGAGTATATTCCAGTTGAATTATTATGGATACAGGGATAAACCCCCTCATACTTAAAAAATTTCATGATTTATTCCCAAATTCTCGGTCATTTTTCCATTAAATCTGCTCATTTCCCCATGTTGCATAATCTTCATGGTTATATCCCCTTGATCTATTGTTCTTGGTCTACGAAACCATGTGTTCTGATTTCTAAATCTATTGAAAACAAATTTCCCTATGGAGTCGCCAGTTTGTTGACGATAAAAATCGCAACGAGGAATTTTCCCGTAAAGTATTGCTAAAGCCTATTATTTATAAGCTAATGATATATATAATACTAGTAGGTGGGACCCCCTTGTAGATTGGAAGATCAAATGAGGTTCTTATTTGATATTTGTGTTGGTTTTCGACATTGCTTACAGGGTCCTACATGATTGATGATGAAATATTGGTTTTATTTGCGACATAATAGCAGATGGATAATGTGTATTTTGTGTTGGTTCTGATTGCTCTAAGCTCTAAATTCCATATTGTATGAATGGCTTATATTCACTGTTATCAAATTGTTATTAGCGCCATGATTCGTTACATGTTGCACCTGCACAAGGCACATGTTAGATGTGATAAGAGATAAAGGCAATATGAGGAAAAAGATCCAAGGAAGAGGAGCTATCCTATATTATACTATGCTATGCTACATTATATGCAAATGAAATTAAAAGGATTATTGTTAGTCCTAGCTAACAAAGTTAGTGGCTATTCGAGGTATTGATTCATATGAAGGCACATTTGATATGCGTTGTGGTATGTTTGGCAACGGTTAATGTGATATAGGGTGGTGCACTTGGCAAGTAATGGATGTTAGTTTCGATGCATAGATTAATTGAATGGATTAATGAATGGATGTATGGCGTGTACTAAGTAATTGAACCACCTTGGGTCACTACATATCATTTTCACCTGGTTGTGGGCTCGTTTATGTTATTGGTGTCTGCGTAGTTGGTTATGATGGCTATTATGCCAAGAGTCTTTCTTTAGGGTTGGTTTATATTACATGGCTCTGCATTTTTACCAACATTATTCGGTTTTTTGGGAAAACCACTAGGTTTATACCCATGTGTGTTCTCAGGATTATTACTGGTCAGTAAGGAACCTCTGATCCTCTATTCATAGTCTCTCCTACCTGGTGTGAATGGTCACCCTTTCATACAATTTAATGTTTATATAGCATGTGATTCCACCGTGTTGTTTCGAAAGGTTCTCACCTGTTGTTGATATGGTCGACTCTAGTCTCCTTGTGTTTCAATGATCGAATGAACCCTTGACTATTTTCTTGTTTTCGTTGGTACCGAGCCCGATTTTGATTAACTCAACAGCCACACTATGTCGTTCATTTGGTTGACTGCTATAGTTGTTGGGTAGTATTGCCAGTGGGGTTGATTATTGGCTCGCCCATGTTGATCGAGTTAACTATAGTGTTGATGGAATAGTGTCGGTAGTGGTTTTTATTATTAGTATTAAGTCATTGCATTATGTATTATAAAAGTCGAATCAATAGCTCGGCATGGTTAATTGGTTGATTCGAGAAATGAAATGGGAACACTGTCACTACCTCTTGTGTTGTAACAGTTGGATTGTTAACTCAGCATTGTTTGTGGTTTGATTGGGAGTATTCTTCTTTGTGTTATGCATTGGGTTGTGTGTTTCCTACAGCATGGTATAAGTTGAAATGATGGTTGTTGTTACTGTGTGTTTTAATTTCCAATTGGGATTATCACAATTTAAAATCGTGATAGATGTGACTTGGCCTTTTGTTGTGTATGTTTTATGGATATCGTGCATCATATCAGAGATGGAAACGAGTTTTATAACAGTATGGTTTCATTACAAGTTAATTGTTAAATTGATTAGAGGAATGGAATCGGGCATGATTTTAAAAGAACTTGTGTCTGTGTTTTATTTGGGGAGATAATTCATGGACAGTGGTTGATGTTTTGATGTTGAACAGAGTGGAAACAAATCATTGTGTGTTCATTTGAAAAAAAATTTAAATATAATGGGACAAATGAGAAGAAACATAATTCTTATACAGGTTGTTTTGGAAGGCATGTTATTTTGAGTATGATGACACTATGTTAAATATTTAAATGTGAATAGTGAGAAAGTTAACACACAATAATGGTTAAATTATACACAGTGATTGTTTAATTGATCATAGTAATTATTTGGTTAATGTTGGATCATTTGCATTAAATACAAAATTGTTTTATGCTTAATGGATTTTCGAACAATATCCGCTCTTTTCCCATACCACTATTTCACTTTTCGCCTTCCCACATCCATTATCCACTCCCTTTTCCTAAAATTTAATTACGGTTAAGAAGAAATTTGTATTGTAACAGTTTAAGATCGCAAGGATGGATTACAATGATATGTTCTTTGGTTTACGTTACAGTTGATTGTTTGTTTTCTATGAGAAGTAACTATGATCTTTCCCCCTCATTTAAACATTTTTCACTCAATACAACCCCTCGCATATCCCAGAACCTGCATTCACCCCCTACTCATTGAAAACTATTAGACAATTTGTATGGATTGGATTGCATGAGTCTGATATGTTGTAGAGCCAAAATTTATTTCATATTTTAAAAGGAGTTGTCATGTATGGTTGTTAAAGATACTATTTTCTAATCAATTATGCATACAGGAATGAGATTTTTCAGTCGAGGTATCCATGGAAGAGGTAACCGAGGAAGAGGTAATTGGAACAGGGGCCCTAGAAGGCCAATATTCTCCATACACTTTGATGTTGACTCGCAAGAGTTAGGCCAGCTATTTCAAGCTGGGTTTTTTAATTAGATTGGGCAAGGACTGGTCCAACCTAGGCCTGAAAGGCCTCCCTTCCAAGCACCATAGGTCCCTGGTATCCTCATGCCCCCTGATGTCTCATTGCAGCATGAAGTTCTTGAAATGACGGATGGCAAGAGATTGTCCACCCGGCAGTCTCCCAACATCGTGGCTAGCCAAATTTTTCTTTACCTGCTTCTCCGCCTATCAATCAAATTGTCCAATTTTCCCTTGTCCACTCACCAATTCAGTCTTCCCATGCAAGTAAAAGGTTGAAAACCGAGGCCCACCGTGCCCCTGACAAAGGAAAATCCATTGTTTCCCCTTCCTCACCTTCCAATGGCTCGGATAAATCTGTGTCCTCCCACATGCATTTGAGGGACGATTGCTCTCATGTGATTAGCAAGATTAGGCCTAAACGCTCAGCACAGCCAAAGGAAAATTCAGAGAGATCAAAAGGTGACAACAGCAACAAGGGAAGAATTGCATCTCAGAGTGGAAAATATGGATTTTAAGTTTCTTTTAGCTTACAAATTGATGATAACAGTTGACTTTTGGAATTTTGGACAGCATATTAATTTTTAGATATATGAGTAATATATTTTGGAAATAATTCCAATTATTATTGAGATAAATTGTCAAATATGAATGTGATGATGGAAGTCACAAGGAGGGTTGTTTTGTTTAATTAACTAGTTGTGTTATGATTGTTAAAAGCTAAAGGGAGTCACAAGGGATCCCACCTACTAGTTATTATTTATTTAAAAAACCCTTATTATGATTATTACTTTTCCCCCTTAACTAAAAAATTTGGTTGAGTTTTTGTTAACTTAACTAATGAAGTAGTTCAACTACTTCAATGAATTCCAATTTGTGTAAAGGTAAAGGAAAAGGGAGGAACAAGAGGAGAATAGAAGGAGAAGCATACTAAGGTTTGTTCTTTGAGTTTTTGTTGAGATAATTCAGTTTTCATTCATTCCTTAATTCATTAGAAGCCTAATTCTTTTTTATGATAGCAGGATCCTATTGTAGACAGCAAGATTGAGGGTTGAATTACATCATTCAGACACTTGTTTTTCAGAGGTGTTGATCTATCTTTGATAGTCTGTGTAGAATTCTCTATTTGTGAATTAGTTTTCATGATTGACAAAGGCTATTGTGTAGAGTCTAGTGGGCAGCAATATGTGGCAAGTTGATCCAACTTTTCAAGTTCAATTTTTTTATTTTTTGTCAGAAGTCCTTTTGTATGTTTCATCGGGGACATCTAAGTTTGACTTTGGTCCAAAAATTCCTCATGAAATTTTGTAAAGAGAACGATCCTTTGATGAATTGGAATGAAATAAAGGATTGATTTATGTCTCATATGTGTTGATTATTAACTTAGTGTCTTTACTTATGTCTCTATATTTATTTCAGCATATGATATGTTCAGAAAATTACATAAAAAATGATTTTTTCAACAAGCTTTTAATTATAAAAAAAATAGCCTAAGCACTTGTAAATAATACTTGTGAATTAGTATATCAGTTTTGATGGCTATAAACATAGGGTGATATTCTCGTCTATCTTTCTTTAGCCAAGTAGGATCTGAATTTTTTTGAGTAAGATCATTTCATATATTTTCCTCAACAAACTATTCATCAACTATGACTCATCGAGATGTACCAACATCATCAACTATACATCTCATGTATGTGCCAAATCATCAACTACTTGTCTCAACCATGTACCCAACATGTACCTCAACCAAAATCCCTCATCAATTTCATCATCCAAATATGATTTGTAACTCTGTAATAGACCTAGTGTATAAGATCGCATACCTTGTTGAATTCTGTCTTATTCTAGAGAACGAACTTGTAGAGTGTGCCCCGCACGGAATATTTGTTGTATGGATCTAAAATTTGTACACATAATACTACAGACTATACTCTAACTAATACATTTGGTCTTACTAAATTTGGATTTGTTATGAATAAGTTATGACATTTTTACCCAAAACACATGTTTTAGACTAGTTTCAGGACTAGCCACAAACCCTATTTTCCACGGAGTGTAACTACAAAAATACAACGACCCACATGCTCAAATTTGCACCATAGCTACTTGGATATTTTTCCTCAATGGCCTCCAAATTTCACGGTTTGAATCATTCTAGAAAAAAAAATTATTGCGAAAATGGTGAGATGACCTGTAAATAATATACCTTAGAAAGCATCATCAAAATAATTTATCCTCCCTTGAATTTTGGCCTTCTTTACTTCACATTCTCTCTGAAATTCAGCTTAGATATGCTTTGGTTACCTTATTCACATGTAGATATTCAATATTCTCAAGTGTAATTAAAATGAGAGAGCATTGCATCTTATTTATACTTTCATGTAGCTTCCTCAAGAGGTTACCTTTTAACCATCTTAACCCACTTTCCTTATTTTAGGGTTAACCCACTTCTAATTTCTCCATTAACTTTATTATTTAAATCATTTATTTTGTATTCACTTTAACTTATAGTACACTCATCACTTCACTTTATTATTTACCTTCTAAAATCTCTTAAACCACTTTGACTACTTTGACCTTTTGGGGCTTCTAGATGACTCATGATGGTTCTCCAACTTCACATGGTCATAACTCTCTAACCGTGAGGAGTTATGTGACGTTAAACATACCACTGGAAATGGAATGACATGTAATATCCATATAGAATAGTCTTACTTGCAAATATATCAAAACTCATACCATTATCCATCAAACAAACTTGGGTCCATTACCCAAACCTGGGTTCTCCAACTTCACATGGCCATAACTCTCTAACCGCGAGGAGTTATGTGATGTTACACATACCACCAGAAATGGCATGACATGTACTACCCATCTAGAATATTCCTACCTTCAAATATATTAAAACTCATACCATTATACATCAAACAAAATTGGGTCCATTTCCCAAACCTTTGAGCTACCGGAATTCGCTACCGGACTTTCTCCAAGGGTTGACATCAATCTACAATATCACTCCAATGGTTGACATCAATGACAACCAAAAATACATACCAATTGTCCATCAACCTAATTCAATTGGCTGACATGAAGAACCTTGTGAGGCACCTTTTTTGTTACTTGATCGGTTCAATATCTACTAATTTGAAATTTCGGGCATTCTTCTTTCGATGCATGTTCTCCATAATATAGAATATGATCATCAGGACATGAATGAATAGCTTTATACTCCATTCCAATATCTTTCATAATGGCATGTAAATATTGGTATGTGTAGCATGAAACATTTGACAGGGGTAATAGAAATTCACCTAACAATCTATTACATAAAAAATCAATACTTGTTAATATAAAGAATATTAATTGTACATATTGCATCCAAATTTTATAGATGATCTACTAACAATGAAAATAGAGGAAAAAATAAAACATTTATCATCATGTACTAAGTGTGAAAAATTAATATATTACATACCTTGGCAGTTGTGTGACACAAGTGTTTGACAAACCATTATTAACCTTTAGTTTCACCAGCAACAATATAGCAGAGAGAATACTTGTTTTGGAGCCTTCATAAATAGGTTGACTTGCCTTCTCAAGTACAAGTATATCAAAAACACCATCAATATGGTCATTGTCATCATCCATTCCAACATTATTAAATGTCTCCTGGATCAATGTATTTGTCCCATCTTCTTCAACTATGTTATTAGCGTTATAATCTTCTTCCATGGGATCATTAACTTGACCTTCAATATTCTCTCCATGTTCCTGAATAGGCACTTGTATAACCACGTCTTCCTCCATGGGAAGTTCTCTAGGGTGCCATTCCTTTATAATTACAAACAATCAAGTAATATTAGTGTATATAACAAATATTAAAATGATACAAATGTTTACAAAAAAAATATAGGAAAACAAAGACAAAGACAAAGACAGCTTAGGTGAGAGCGAGAAACAAAGACAACAAATCAATGATGAAGCTTGTGCAATTGATAAAGATGTTTATGAATATGTTGAAAACATATACGAAAAAATTTACCTTCTCTTGACATGTAGAAAAAGAGACACTTTGTAAGATATATATATAGCCATCATTATGTCATATTCTTATCTTATATCCCCCCTCAACTTTGACAAAATATAAACCATCCTTATAATCTATCCCCCTCAACCATGTACCTTCAAGATGCCAAAACAGGAATATGAAATCTCCATATTTTCTTTATTGTCCTCTTCCTAACAAATATGGAATTCATCCAGTGTGGAATATCCACTTTCCATTAGTGATTTCTGGGTTTTTTTTAAATGACAATGTTACTAGGAACTAGAACTAATCTTCAAAACTTTTAAAAATGAATTAGCAACTCTACAAAATATTTCTCAAACAGAGCGTCAGTACCAATATCAAAAGAGGAATTAGCAACTCTGCAAAATACTTCTCAAACAGAGCATCGGTACTTGTCAACATAGCCAATATTAACTCTCGTATTGAATAGTAGCATATGGTGAATCATATTCATATATGATCCAGGGTATCAAAATATGCTCAAAAATCAAAGTGCCCGGAATTGCTTGAAAATAAACTCGTGCATAGGACTCGTCCTCATGATCCCAATGCAACTTGAACAGGTTCAAACAGACATCGTATGCGAGAGATATCATATTATGTCCATTTCCTCAAACAGGAAAAAAAATTATTGACTGTACAGTCTGTACAAGCCATGTGGCAGCTGACCGTACAGTCTGTACGACTGTACAGCTGACGTGGCAGGGTGACTGGGCAGAGGTGCTGATGTGGCAAGGTGATTTGGAATATGAGGTGGACCTATCCGATGTTGACACATGGTGTGGTTAAGGACCAATGGTATGGTGCCACATGGCCCAGACATGGGTTGCCACGTGGCACCCCTCCATGGTGTAAAATTTTGGTTAGAGTTTGCAGGGGTTGAACCCACGACCTTCAAAAGTGGCAGAGTACTAGCGTAGGTTGGGCCACCAGCCTGCCTACCATATGTTTCTTAACCTTATACCATAACATAAATATTTGAGTTTGATTTAATGTTTGGTTGGGCCGAGAAAGGGTCGAGGCTTAGCCCCAGCCCTTGGCTATGCATACGACCATACAACCTTACCACAGGAGTGCGGAGGTTCTAACGAATATTCGCGGCCACATTACACTTGTCACATGAGCATGCATCATGGGTTCCAACGGTTTCCAAATTATATAGTTTTATTGCTAAGACATGGCCACATGGAGGCCATGCGACCAGGACCTCCAACGGTTAAGGCACTTGGCGTGCTAACCGTTCGACAATTTTCCAGGATTTGTGGAACAGGCATGGTGTTGATTTTTTGGCATGGGAAACTCCTGTGAGCTAGGTTAGTCACACACAGGTGTGTTTTGGTGAGCAGAGACAACAAAGAATTGGGAGAAACTTCCAGGAAGTGTTTCCTACTCAGTTTTTGGCCAAACCAGGTGTTGGAAGAGCCCAGCTAGGGGGTTTGGGGCGTTATGGAGACATTGAAGCCATCTATTTTTCATTCTAAGCATTGTAAAGCACTGATTTTGACACTTTGTGCATTAATAAAAATGATCAATTGGAAGCTATACCAGGAGATGTAGCCCAAGAGAGGGGTGAACTCCTTTATCATTTTGTTGTGTTAATGTGTTTACTTTGATGTTTGTTATGTCTATTTATGTTTCTCATGATTAAGTAAAAACTCATTAAGTTTTATGTGTTTGTAACTTGATCCTATTTCCCAAGCACATACAAATTACACTTGCAATTTTAAAGAGACTCAAGTCTTTTCATTTTCAGATCAAGTTGCTATCAGAGCATAGGTTTTTGAAGGTTTGATTGTTTGCAAGTGTTTGTTTTCTGATGCTTACAAGGTTGAATCTCACAAGAGGATGAGGTCAACTTGTAGAGCCAAGTTCTCAACTTTCAAGAAGGAGAAATACATAATCACCTCAAGCTTTGAGGAGATATTCACCAAGTATGGATCATGAGGAGAGCTATGAAAATCTTACTTCAGATGATGAAACTTTCAGAAAATCTTTCTATGATATGACAGAAATGGTAAAATTTTTATTTGAAGAAAGAAATGCAAGGTTGCAAGGTGAAATATCAAGTTCTCCAAAGGGTAATGAAGATAGTGGTGACAAAACTCCAAAAGGAAATGGAGGCAATGGTGATACTCCACCTCCTTCACCTCCATCTTCCACCTCTTCTACCATTTCAAAACCACCTCCAAATTATCCAAAGGAACATGGTAAAATTCCTCCACAAATCCTTTGCTTAATCTTGATATTAAGTTTGAATTTCCTATGTACAATGGAGAGGTAAATGCTAAGAAATTGGATAATTGGATTCGTCGGATTGAAGTGTATTGTAGGACACAAAGAATCAAAGATGATGAAACTAATATTTATCTTTCTTCTCTTAGATTGGAAAGTGCAGCACTCATTTGGTGGGAAGCCAAAACTCAAGAGGACATGAATAAACATGGTAAAATTTTATCCTCTTGAAATAATTTTATTGTTGCACTTAAAAGACAAATTTTATCCATTAGCATACATGCAGAAAGCTATTATGGATTGGAAAAATTTTAGACAAGCTAAAGGGAAAAGTGTTCAAAGATACACTCAATAATTTAGAACAAGAGCTTTGATTTTGGGTATAGATTTATCCTCTCAAGAAACTTTACTCAAATACATTGGAGGATTGCATAGCTACTTGAGGCACACAATACTTATGTTTAACCCTACAATTCTAGACGAATTTTGTGTACAGGAAACACATTTGGAAGCAAGAGGGAGGAATGAACCTCAAGAGGGAAGAAAGAAGCATTTTGTTAAGGGAGACAAGGGAAAGAAGAAATTCAAAGGAAATGGAAGAAAGAATTCTTTAGTCAAGAAAGTGGGAGAGAAACTTTCATGTAAACATTGTTCAAAGGATGGCCATGATGAAGACCATTGTTGGAAACTTCATCCTGAAATGAGACCCAAAAAGTTTAGCCATAAGGGGAAACCAAATAATACTGCAACTGAATAACATGATTTAGGTTCTGATTCGGGAGATGAAACAAAAATCACAACCATGGATTTTCAAGGTAAGGACTCTATTGTCGGTACTAGTTCTTCAAGTAGTAGCCTCAATGAAACTCAACATGAAAAAGAAAGAATAGAGCTTTTCCACATAAGGGTTATTTCAAAGCATACCAAGATAAATACTCTTTTTGATGCTGGATCTCAAGCAAACCTCATATCTAAAGACACTGTCAAGAAATTAAAATTGGAAACTACTCCACATCCTAAACCATACCCTCTAGGATGGATATGAGACAATGCCAAATTGCATGTGACAAGAAGGTGTAAACTTAGATTTTCCATCACTGCAAACTTTATAGATGAGGTAGAGCTTGATGTTATTCCATTGGATATTTGTGGTATTGTGTTGAGAAGCCCTTATTTATATGATAGGAGAGCCATATTTCATCGTCATGAGAACAAGTATCATTTTTTTTTAAATGGAGTTGAGTACATTGTTAGAGAACATACAAAGAATTTGAATTTTTCACTTGTAAATGTGGGACAAATGAAGAGATTATTCAATAATAGTAAGAATTTTGCCCTCTTGATGATCAAACCCAAAGACAATGTTGAAAAAGAAGCTTTCCAAGGATGTGATGAAAAGTTGAAATCTGATTTATATGAGGTTTTTAACCAATATGATAAGATGTTTCAGGAACCAAAAGGATTGCCTCCAAAAAGGGGTATCTAACATGAGATACAATTGCAGCAAGATTGTCCTCTTCCAAACATTGGTATGTACAGGATGTCAGTCATGGAGAATTCTGAAATTAAAAAAAAAAATCCAAGATTTGCTTGACAAAGGGGTCATCATGCAAAGCACATCGCCATGTGGGTCACCAATTGTTTTAGTACCAAAGAAAGATGGTACATGGCGCATGTGTGTAGATTTCAGAGCCATGAACAAGATTACAGTAAAGAATTGTTATCCTCTTCCTAGAATTGATGATTTGTTTGATCAATTGAAAGATGCTAAGTATTTTACTAAGTTGGATTTGAGAAGTGGATATCATCATATTAGGATTGTTGAAGGAGACACATGGAAGATAGATTTCAAAACAAAGAAAGGTTTGTTTGAGTGGATGGTAATTCCATTTGGTCTTTTTAATGCTCCTACTACATTCATGAGAGTCGTGAATGATGTTTTAAGGTCTTTTCTTTATGATTGTGTGATTGTCTACTTGGATGACATTTTGATATTTAGAAAATCTCGTGAAGAGCATGTTATGCATGTATTGAAAGTTTTGGATGTCTTAAAGAAAGAAAAATTGTTTTTGAAGATGTATAAATGTGAGTTTGGAAAGACCTCACTTGTTTACTTGGGACATATTGTTGGTGGAGAAGAATTGAAAATTGATCCTTCCAAGGTCAAATTCATTTTGGATTGGCCCAAGCCCAACAATGTGACAAAGGTAAGAAGATTTTTGGGAGCATCCCAATATTGGAGAAAGTTTATTGCTAACTTGTCTTCAATTGCAGCTCCATTACATGCAGTGACAAGCATCAAGCAAGTTTTCCAATGGCGAGGCAAGCAACAAAAATATTTTGATGCATTGAAGGAGAAGATTAGTTCAGCTCCAGTTCTTGCAGTTCCTAATTTGAGACAGCCATTTGAGATCCAAACAGATGCAAGTAATTATGCAATGGGAGCAGTATTGTTGCAACATGGTAAGCCCATTTGTTTTCATTCTAAAACTTTTAAAGGTTCTATGATTAACTATCCTACAGGTCATCAACCATTGAAATACTTACAATCACAAACAAAGCTACAACAAGCAAGGAACTTCAGATGGATGGGTTTTCTACAACAATTCCACTTTGTTATAAGTATAAGAAAGGGATTTATAACAAAGTTGTTGATATGCTTTATAGGCCTATTGTTAGTGATTCARTTATTCTTAAGAATAATTCTACCATGCATGAGAGYTATGTTGAACAATATGCTTCAGATGTTGATTTTAAAGAGGTTTATGCAACTTTGTGTCATTCTAACCAAGTTGAGAAATTGSATTATTACCATGTGCATGATAAGCTTTTGTATCATCTTGGCAAGCTATGTATTCSACGGGATGAAAGAGTCAACATCATAARGGAAGCAYATTCYCCTCTTATTGTTGGCCACTTTGGTGTAGGCAAGACGGTGGCTAATTTGCAAAGGTATTGTTATTGGCCTAAAATGAATGAAAGTGTTTCAAGATATGTAAGAGGATGTTCTTTATGTGCTACAAGTAAKCCTAGCAATAGAAAGTTGGGTTTGTATACTCCACTTTCGGTTCCTTCTCATCCTTGGGAAAGMATTTTCATGGACTTTGTAGGAGKTCTACCTATGTCTAAAAAGAATCATGATTATCTTTATGTTGTGGTTGACCATTTCAGAAAAAATGTGTATTTTGATGCCTTGTAAGAAGCAGGTTACAACTAAACAAACARCRCAAATGTTCTTTCAGCATGTTTGGGTACATTTTGTGTTTCCCAAATCCATTATTTATGATCGAGATTCTCAATTTATTGGGAACTTTTGGTCAAGATTATGGGAACTCATGGACACCAAGCTGAAAAAGAACACAGCTTTTCATCCAAAAATTGATGGTCAAATAGAAGTGGTGAATAATATTCTTCGTGGTTATTACAGCAAGCATCATAAGATTTGGGATGAGCACCTAAACTAAATTCATCATGCTTACAACCGAGTTAATCACTCTTCGACTCAAACATCTCCATTTGAGGCATGTTTTGGTTACTTTCCAAAATCTCCTAAAGATTTTATCTTTGAGAAAGATGTTGTTATTGATGGTCATTATGACATTGATAGAGCAAAGAATTTCATTGAACAAATTCAGTTGGTGCATCAAATGGTACAAGAACAGTTGGAAAAGATCCAAGCCAAGTACAAGACAAGGCATGACAAGCATCGTTTTGATCACAGTTTCCAAGTTGGAGATGAATTTTGGCTTTACATTAGCAAGGAGAGGCTTAAAGGAGAAGGTAAAAAACTGAAACCAATTAGATGTGGACCTTTCAAGATTCTTGAAAAGATTGGTAACAATGCCTTCTGTTTGGATTTGTCTCCTTATATGCAAATGTATGCAGTTGTTAATGTTGAGAATTTGAGATTGTATGAGCCTCCTTTGATTGATGATCAAGGAGAGCATGTTTAGATTCCTTCCATAAATGATTTATCAACAGAATATCTTTCAAAACTGCATGAGGATACAATCCTTGACAGGAGGATGAGAACTTCAAAACAAGGGAATGTGGAATACCTTCGAGTTGGTCTTAAAGGCACAAATCCAAGCAAGGCCAAATGGATTGAGGTTGGAAAGGTGAGGGAATTGTACCCTAATATTCATATTTATTGAAATTATTATTTTGGAGGTCCAAAAGCTTCCCAATGGGGAGGAGTGATCCAGGGGATCAAAATATAGTCAAAAATCAAAGTGCTCGGAATTGCTTGAAAACACTCATGCGTAGGCCTCGTCCTCACAATCCCAACACAACTTGAATGGGTTCAAACGAATGATGTATGAGATAGATATTGTTTTCAGTCCATTTCTTCAAACAGGCAAATTTTTTGTTGACTATACAGTCTGTACAGGCCACGTGGCAGTTGACCGTACATTCTGTACGAACGTACAGCTGACATGGTAGGGTGACATGGATTATTGACTAGGTAGAGGTGATTTGGCATATGAGGTGGACCTATCCGGTTTTGACACGTGGCGTGGTTAGGGACCAATGGTATGGTGCCACATGGCCCAAACATGGGATGCCACGTGGCACCCCTCCATGGTGTAAAATTTTGGTTGGAGTCTATGGGGTTCGAACCCACAACCTTTGGGAGTGGAAAAGTACTAGCGTGGGCTGGGCCACCATCCCGCCTACCGTATGTTTCTTAACCTTATACCATAACATAAATATTTTAGTTTGATTTAATGTTTGGTTGGGCAGAGAAAGGGTCGGGGCTTACCCCCAACCCTTGGCTATGCATACGACCATACAACCTTACCACAGGAGTGTGGAGGTTCTAACGGATAGTCACGGCCACATTACACTTGTCACATGTCCATGCACCACGAGTTCCAACAGTTGCGAAATGATCTGGTTTTAGTGCTAAGACATGGCCACATGGAGGCCGTGTGACCAGGACCTCTGACGGTTAAGGCGCTTGGCATACTAACCATTCGAAAAATTTCCAGGATTTGTGAAATGGACACGGTACTGATTTTTTGGCATGGGAAACTCCTGTGAGCTAGGTTAGTCACACATGGGTACGTTTTGGCGAGCATAGACAGCAAAGAATTGGGAGAAACTTCCAGGAAGTGTTTCCTACTCAGGTTTTGGCCAAACATGGTGGGGGAAGAGCCCAGCTAGGGATTTTTGGACATTTTGGAGCCATTGAAGCCATCTATTTTCATTCTAAGCATTGTTAAGCATTGATTTTGACACTTTGAGCATTAATGAAAATGATCCATTGGAAGTTGGATCAAGAGATGTAGCCCAAGAGAGGGGTGAAGTCCTTTATCATTTTGTTGTGTTAATGTGTTTACTTTGATGGTTGTTATGTTTGTTTATGTTTCTCATGATTAAGTAAAAACGCATTAAGGTTTATGTGTTTATAACTTGATCCTATTACCCAAGCACATACAAATTACACTTGCAATTTTAAAGAGACTCAAGCCTTTTCATTTTTAGATCAATATATATAGTCACAACAAGAAAAAACAACCTATTCTTATTTATCCTTCATCATTATGTAACATTTTTATCTATCCCCCCACAACCTTGACAAAATATAAACCACCCTTATCTATCCCCCTCAACCTTGTACCTTCAAGGTGCCAAAACATGAACAAGGAATGTTCATATTTCCTTTACTATCCTCTTCCTAAAAAATATAGCATTTAGCAAATGTGGTATTTCCACTTTCCATTAGTGATTTTTGTTTTAAAAAAATGATGACGTTACTAGGAACTGGAACTAATCTTCAAAACTTTTAAAAAGGAAACAATTACCAATATCAAAAGAGGAATTAGCAACTCTACAAATAATTCTCAAACAGAGTGTCAGTACCAATATCAAAAGAGGAATTATCAACTCTGCAAATATTTCTCAAACAGAGCCCTATGCAAGTAAAACAATGAAAATATCCCTATGTTACTTTTTTAATTAAGCTCCAAGACGAAATTGGATGAAAGTAAAAATAATTATGATTGCATTGCCAATTCAGATTATTAGTGGAGGATAATAATGATAACAATAATATATATGTTTTAATGTTGATTAATACAAAAATAGGCATATAAAAAGTCATGAAACCTGATAGCACAATTCACATATGGAATCTCCTTTTTGTTGGGACCAACGCTCAATGCATTTCATGTCATGAGCATACTATGGAGTGAAAAAACACATGTTTTGTATCAACGAGTTAATGATAAAATACATACTTGACACCCATAAACCATTCATTCAGAAAATATGACAATATATAAACCACCTTTATCTATCCCCCTCAACCATGTATCTTCAAGGTGCCAAAACATGAACAAGGAATCTCCATATTTCCTCTATTGTCATTTTCCTGACAAAAATGGCATTCAACCAGTGTGGCATCTCCACTTTCCATTAGTGATTTCTATTTAAAAACCCCCAACCTGGCCTAACCCCTTAATCCCTAACCCTAAACCTCTAACCCCTACTTTCTAAAACCCCATTAACCTCTAAATCCCCTAGCACCTAAGCCTTGTAAACCTACCTTAACCCCTAACCCCTTAAACACTAAGCCCTAATTTGACCTTATTAACCCTTAAACCGCAAAAATATTAACCCCTAACCCCTTACACTATGTACCCCTAAACCTTAAACCCCTTTACCACTAAACCATACCTTAAACCCTAATTAAAATCTACATCGTACGTCTACTTCTTCTTTTCTTAACTTACTCTCAATTTGTTCATGTGTACGTAGAATATATCCATAAAGAAAAAAGAATACATTATTTTTCTTCTACATTTAACAATTAAACATTTACAAAAACAATCTGTAATATAAAGACATATAATGAATAACTTACCAAGGGACGATATTCATGCCCGCCTTCAAGCTGTCCATACTCACTACAAATTTTTTTAGTTGTTTTTATTAAAAGTCTCCTATTATAGCCATGCATTTTTTATAAGGCCAATAACATTTTCGATCACCCAAGCCTCGACCAATGCAGATCTCAAGTCTTGACCTTGTCCTCCTGGAGGAATGTTATGTGACATTTTTCCTTACCAAACTTTCAATGATGATTATATAAATAAATCAACCTTAGTAGTTTAACTATTTGTAATTCAATTAACAAAATAAAATAAAAAAATGCATTTTGACCTAAAAATATCCCTTATAACCTCTGCAAACCATCGCTAGTATAGCAACAACATTGAATGTCTTTAATATTTCAAACTTTTTTAATTATCGCACTTTCATCGAACTTTCGACGGATGTTGACCAGAGAGACATTTCTTAACGARCTAAAATATTGACTTCGTCAAACGTCGATACATACATCRTTGACCTKATCAACCATTGAATATTCGGAAATCGTT
Organism: Picea engelmannii; assembly: GCA_009831015.1. NCBI lineage: Eukaryota > Viridiplantae > Streptophyta > Pinopsida > Pinales > Pinaceae > Picea > Picea engelmannii. Next base: position 66,114 of record ML789273.1, read on the forward strand.
TACATGGTCAACCATCGGATATTCGATGATAGTCTCTTGCATCGGATAATCGACAAACATTGGGGATTTTGTTTTTTAAATACAAAAAATGCAAGTAAAATCTGACAATACAGTCRATTTTATCCGTATTGTCAGAGTACAGCGTCGGTTTTTCCACCGATATGTAGTAGTGAYAGACTCCAATGACAGCAAGCTCTGAATATTACATACTCATGGAAGATATATACTATTTCTTAATCATAGGAATGTTTTTKATCACCTAATATCACCCGCATGTGTGAAGGGAGAGAATACAAATTCASTATATTCTCTCATACTAATTTACAGAACGAGATCAATTTATGATCACCTCAAATMACATGAAAGCATGAAGGTGAGAGCATACTCTATCTCTCGATACTTTGACAAAAATTGATAATCAAAATGAGAGCAAGATCCTTATTTTATAGCTCTAGGAGTCGGTAACTAGTGACAATAACACTTGAGTGTAGGCTAAAATCATCCCACTATTGGGAATCTAGGACACTGTTGACCGATGGACAAAACTTTAAAGTATTGACATAATCAAAGGACTAGATTCGGGGCATGCCAGACAACACATGTTATCTCATCCCTTTAGTGGTCCTGAGGACATATGGGGACCCAAATCTGACATACGACAAACAAATTGACATTACATAGTGGAGTATCATGTTACCCATGGAATGAATAATGATACCTTGTCATATCCTTACACAATGGAGTATTATGCTACCCACGAAACAAAATCTTATCAGACAGATATATGGTATGAAAAATTGTAAAGGGATATATACAATAGATATATGGCTGACAAAGTACAAAAGAAAGGTCAACGATGCTTTCGTAGAAATTATCATGCCTCCATCTGATTCTCTATGTTGTGGAACTCCTCCTCGGTCTAGGACACATCATTGTCATAGGGATCCTGTGAATCTTCAATAAAATTAGGTAATGGAAATAGGTAGTTGTCAAAACACCTATCCACATCGGATCCTTTCATAGTTGGATGTCCACCTTTGTTGTAGAAGTCACTTTCAAACATGGATCTGATATTTAAATTATATTCAAGTTCTTGGTGGATAACACCTAAGACCTTACCATCCTTTTTGATAGATTTGACAATCATTTCAAATTGTGATGGCTAAAGTTCTTCTATCTTTGTCCCTCTAGATTTGAAGATAAATTTAAACCAAAGGTCTTTCTTAGCAGCTTCTTCAATATCAGCTTGGAGGTGCACAATAAATTCTTACTTCCACTGGGTCCAATCATTTCTTAGGCATAATTTGGCCAATAAGAATTATGTCCCTCCTATCCATGCATGTTGGACAAGATTTCTAGCACCTGCACATACCACAATCTTACCTTTTTCCTTGGCTAACTGTTGGATAAGAACATAAGAATCCCATGAAAAAGAACATGTGCCTATGTCACAATAACATAGGCGATATTAATCATATTCAATCGAAGTACCTATCCTTCCCCTACTCAAACTTTCCTCAGCCTAATTAAGACCAAAATAAGAATTTCTAGCCCATTTCTCTAAGATCGCGATTTCCAATGGGTGTTCTTTTATTTCTTCAATAAGAACAGTATCCATGTGCATGTCAATAGCTTCTCTTGTGGGAGTGAGAACTAGTTGTTGTCTTTCTTGTTCTCATGTTGTTGAGAGGATATTGATTCTTCTTATCTCATGTTCTTTAATAGATTTCATTCTTTCTCCATGGATTCATCTGCAACCTCCTGGGGTGTCATTGGAGCTTTTCCTCCACTAGATTCTCCTACGGACATCATTGCTAATATTGGTCAATCTACTTGTCTAGTTAGCATGTCAGCAAGGAAATTCAAATATCCTATCTTATATTCAACATCAAAATAAAAAATTTATAACCATACAACCCACTTTTGAATTCTAATGCGACTATATGTTAGTACCTTTTCATATTTAAGCATTCCTTGCAATATTTTCAAATATGTTTTAATCAAGAATCTAACAGGGTTAAGATACAACCTGAAATATTGAATTACTTTATTGACAACAAGTATCCTTATGGATTAATGGGTAATTAAGTTCAGCATCGTTGAAGGATCAAGAGGCATACCCACAAATTTCTTACTTAACTTCAATTATTTCAATTAATACTCCTCCCCATGCATGATTAGATGCATCTATTTCAATAATATACTGACCTTGCTCAGAAGGGAGTGTTAACGTAGGAAGATTTTTAACCTTTTCTTTAATCCTTTTGACTGTGTCATTCGTGGTAGAAGTCCATGGTGGTGGTGACTTCTTTAATCTATGTTGTAATACAAAAGTATCCTCAACCTTCTATTTATAAAATGGTCTGACATAGTTTAGACTTCCAAAAAATCTTTGCAACTAATTTTTTTCTGAGATAATGTCAAGAAATTGATCAAATCTCTTTAAGATGTGTTCTTGCAGTAAGATTTGTCCTTTATTGATCTTAAAGCCAAGAAATTATATTTTTGTTTTCCCAATTTCTATTTTTGAAGCAGATAGAACTAAACCATGTTGGAAAACAATTTCATATAACTTACGTAAATGTTTTAGATGTTCTTGGAGATTTCTTCAGCAAACCAAAATATCATCTATATAGATTATCAACCATGAATATTCTTTGAACGGATCTTCCATTCTTTTTTGGAATTCTCCAGGTCATTTTTCAATCCAAATGGATTCACTTTCATTGATATTGGCAATGTGGAACCACAAAAGATGTTTTGTGGCAATATTCTGGTATGATCCCTATTTGGTAGAAACCAGACTTGAGATCAAACTTACTAAAAAAAAATTGCCTTTTATTTTCTTAAGTAATGATGCCTTATTGGGAAAAGGGTATCTGATAGGATTTAAATATTTGTTGAGGGGATTTTAATTCACTACCAGTCTCATTTTTCCTATCTTTTTTTTAGAGTGTTTATTCACATAAAACCCTCTACATTCCCATGCACTCTTTGAAGGTTCTATCAATCATTTTTTAGTAAGTCTTGAATTTCTTCTTGGAAAGTATAAATATCAGAGTGCCTCATAAGGATGGCAGATGCTTTTTGTGGAGAGACTTTTGCCAATGGATCATACGGGAGAGATACAAAATATGTCTCTTTATTCCAAAAGGCATTAGGAGAATCAGAAGTGCATTCTTTCAGAAGTCTTTCTTTGATAGGATTCAAGACTTCCTGATGAGACAAAGAAAAACAAGAAATATTTTCCATCTTATTTAATTTTGATGCAAGGATAGATGGTTGTACATATTTCTTGCTATCTGCATCTTTAGCTTTACACACACCTTTAGTATACAAAGAAGTATTTGTAGCATGATCATTTATGTACATTTTCATTACCCTTTATTTTGGATATAAGGTAAGGAGATACTAGTTTCATGAAACTATCACCTAAAATATAGTCATATCTAATACTATCCAATCCATGAAATGATTGTTTGAATGATTGATTTTTATTTGGAGAGGAAAATATTGTGTTTCTCCAAATATCTCTATGGATGAACCCCACCTTGAGAAGTTTGATGCAATAATATTCATGGATTTATTTTCTTCTTCACAAATTTAATTGAAAACTAGAATCTAAGAAACAATCTAGCTGATAAGGGGCATGTTCATCAAGACAAAACCAAACTTTAATAAAGAATCGCATACCTATGCAATATTGGAGTTCTGGGGGAGATTCAATTCTTTATAGTTCTTGTTTGGTCATTTTTTCTTCATCACTTGATGCTTCTTCTTGTATCCTCTTCTGGAAGGTGAAATTTGTAGCATTTTTGAAAGCAGCTTTGAATATTCTTCATATAATGAGTTATTTTCTTCTATCCTAAAAGTTTCAATAATTTCTTTCAATTCTTTGATTTTGTTTATTGCTAATCTTATTATGCCATGTTTTTCTTTGATTTGCATTAGCGACATTGCTTCTTTGTCTAGCATTAATTGTTGTCTGCTATGACTACCAGGATCTTGTGTATAGAGATCAATAGGAGAGTAGTAACTAGAAGTGGCCTTGTAAGAAGGATGTGGGAACTTCTTATGTTCTTTTATTACTAGAGGCTTAGATATTATTGTGAGTAATACATATCTTTCTTGTATGAGCTCTTGTTTGATCACATATTTCCATACTAGTGTTTCTTCAAGTGCCTTTTCAATTCCTTCAAGTCTTAATTATGGATATTTAGTGGTCATCATGCAGAAGTCGTAGCATTCCTATGATTAATGTAGCAGGAGATGGAGTAGGAGATCCTTCGACAAATACTGATGGTGACTAGATCATCTTAAACAAGAAGCTATTTCAGAAGTGAAAAACCCTTCATGGTACAAGTTAACTTTGATATCCCCTTATTTGAACACCAGATAGATGCACATGCTTTGAATAAATGGTTGAATATGTTCGAAGGGTATTACTCTATTCAAAAAAAAACATTGACACTAAAAATATACCTTCCTCTCCTTAAATCCCTCCCCCATGTCATAGATTGGTGGGAATGTTATCAAAAGAGGCATCACGAAGATGAGTATATGGAATTCAAGAGAGGACCCACTTGGATGGTCTTTGTTGATTCCCTAAAGGAGGAGTTCTACCCTATCGGAAACTATGATGAAAAGTGCATGAGATGGATGGCACTACATCAGGAAAGAGACCAAACAATGCTAGAGTACACTAACATCTTCCATACCTTGCACTCAAAGTTGGGTATCAGAGACTCTAAGAGACACATGGTTCTAAAGTACCACAATGGCATACACAGGTAAAAAAAAAGATGAATTTCTTGGATATCTCCTCACTAGGAGTTGCTTATCGATATGCAGCCAAAATTGAGCAGAAATTTAAGCATTGAAATAAGTGGGAGTTCGAGTCTGCAAATCTGCAACAACATAAGCATGGAAAAAGCAACCCTAACTCACAGAACAAGGGACATAGCAAGGAAGGTCAACCTAAAGAGATCCAGTTCAAGCTGCAGGAAAAGAAGGTTAATGGGAATCGAAGAAGGATAGTGAAAAGTGGTGTGAGTTCCACAAAATCCCCTAGCACAACACTAGTGAATGTCACTCAAAATAGTCATTATCAGTTGAGCTAAAATAAAAATAGTTGGACACCAACTTAGACTCTGATTCAAAGCATAATAAATGGAAACATGACATCAATGCAGAACCCATTGCTACCATCATGACCACAAACATCCAACTAGAAGAACTAGAGGAGCCTGAGGAGGGGGAGTGCCTCTTCCATTCATAAATGTGGGTGAAGGGGACCCCACTACATTTCATCGTCGATAGCGGGAGTCAGAAGAACCTAATCTCAATCGATTTTGTCAAGAGACTGAAGCTACAGATAATTCCACACCCCCAACCATACACCATTTGATGTTTGATTCGAGGAGAAGACATATGTGTCAACGAACAATGTCGTATGTCCTATGACATCAAGACCTTCAAATACGAGGTGTTTTGTGATGTTTCCCCACTCAAATTTTGTGATGTTATTTTAGGACAACCATATATGTGGAAACATCACATTATTTATGAGTCTTGGCCCCGTAGTGTCATTGTTACTCTGGGGGTCAACTCTATAGGATATCAGAGGTAGTTCTGACTACTTCCATTTCATTGATCTCGACAAAAGAGTTCTGCAAAGTAATATCTCAGACCACAATTTTTTTCGTCTTCATGATCCATTCAAAAGGTGAATAGAAGGTCATTGAGAACACCATGGCCTCGACCAAAGAAATTTATATATAGTAGAAGCAGGTCTACAAGATTGTAGAGGAGCACAAAGATATTGTGTTTCACATACAGGGGTGCCTCTACGCTGCCAAGTCAAGCATTCCATTGACTTGGTGCTTGATTCTCGCTTATCCAATGGTCCAATATATAGACGCTCCCTTCCATAGAATGAGGAAATAAAGCGTCAAACTGAGGTAGATCATGCAGCCAAATTTTTTGGACGGATATTGCATCTCCAACAACAAGTCCATGAAATCCTTCAAAAGGATAATTCCAAGTACAAGTAGTGAAACAACCAGCATCAGGTTCCACTCAAGTTTCAGGTTGGTGACAAYAKATCATACAAATCTATTGGGTTTTCAAAGTAGGACAACTTYTTCATCAAGGGAAGTGGCTCACTAAGATTCAAATTCAACAAAAGTCTCMCAAACTTCTATAGGAACTTGACATAATGGGGACCATTGCTTCCTAGGGGGGGGGAATTGATCTAGGTGGAAATCGGTGGTCATCCACCTCTTCCATCGAATCAACATTTTCAAGCCCATGGTTTTGATAAACCATGGTATCCACCCATGGTATTTGAAGGGAGGAAAGAAATAAAATAAAGAATAATAATAAAATGGTAAAAATATGTTTGCACGTTTATTAATTAAGTTTTTACCATTGGTGATATGAGCCCATGTTTTTTGTAACCCATGGTATTGTAAAACGAGATAAAGAAATAAAAACATATAGTAGTTATTAAAATAAGTGAAACGATGTGAATTTTGAGGGAAAGGGCATCTGCAAGTACCATATACATGAGGGCCCCCATTTGTAAAAGGACATATTAGTATTCCTTCATGATGTATCCAACAAGGTCACTCTTTGGACCTCTTGTAATATCCTTTTGTGAATGAACGTAGTCGACATCTCTTACTCTTCAGAGATAAGCTACCACCATTGTAGCGAGTTTATATTCTACAGTACTCGGTTATTTTACTCATTAATAAAAGTTGGGTTTCACTATACTTATGTGTTCTCTGCTGTAATTTTGTTTGTCTCTCGTTTCATTCTCAACATAATCTGGATCAATATGGTTAATGTAATACCTAGTGTAGTGCCCCTTGATGGTGTATGTAAAGGGTGTGTTCTCAGAAAGCATCACATGGTTGCATTTGAGACTAGAAAGCATTGGAGAGAAAAGACCTAGTTGAACCTTGTCTGTAGTGACCTTCATATAATGAATCAACCATAATTAGTTTTTTTAGGTATGTTTTGACCTTCATTGATGATTTTTCCATATACACTTGGGTATTTTTCTTGAATAATAAATATTTTGTGTTTGAAAAGTTTAAGGAATTTAAGCCACTTGTTGAAAAATAATGTGATCAACTTGTGAAATTTCTAAGATATGACCATGGAGGAGTATATGTGAGCAAGGAATTTGATATCTACTTGTCATGGTATGTTATATCTTGGAAGATACCTCTACCTTACACACCTTGGAAAAATGGTGTTGTTGAAAGGAATAATCAAACTTTAGTCAAAATGGCATGATGCTTGCTTCAAACCAAAGGTATGTTGACTAGATTTTGAGCAAGGGTTGTCTACTACTCAAAATGCCTTATGAACATGATTTCGACCAAACTTGTATAGGATATGACTCCTCTTGAGAAATATAGTGGAAAGAAACTCTTAGTCAAGAATCTCATAACATTTGGATGTATGTCTTGGACTTGTATTCCAAATAATAAGAGAAAGAAGTTGGATGTGAAAAGTCATGCTTGTATTATGGTGACTTACTCCAATGATTCAAAAATCTTACAGGTTGTTTGATCCTATCAAACAAGAAGTTATTTGTAGAATGGATGTTATCTTTAATGAAAATATTATGGTATTTCTCTATTGAACTCCTCTTCATGATTATTAAGTAGTTATCCATTTTAAATTTTAAATAATTTCAAATCGACTTACTATTACACAAAATCGACTAGTGTTTCAACCATATTTTCAACTAGATAATTAACTCGTGACATAGACCTGACTTGAAATTGATCTTATACAAAAGAGTCAACTATAATAAATGGAGTGCATGACTACTTGGCTATGGAATCTCATGATGAATTTGATGTAGGAACTCTTTATACAAGGGAAATTAGTCTTCCTCGATGGGGGAATAAGAAAATTAAAGTTGATGGTGTTGATTGAGATAATGTAATTGACTAAAGGAAAACTAGAGGATGAAAACGACATGGAAGTGTTGATTTAATGGCACATGTGCTAAATATATGTGATCCTAATACATATGTAGACATAGAGGGTTGACATGGATGGGAGAATGTTGTGGATGAAAATTACAATTCCTTGATGAAGAAGAGAACTTGGGATTTGGTTCCTTGACTATGAGGAAAGAATACGGTGAAATATCAATAGGTCTAGGAGATGAAATTCATTAGTGAACATTTTATTGAGAGGCATGAGGCTTGACTAGTAGAAAAAGTATTTTCTCAATAGGAAGGTATTGGCTACACTAAGATCTTTTCCCTGTTGCAAATATCAATTATGTTAGGGTTATTCTTTCACTTGTGGCTTGTTTTAGATGGAAGGTACATCATATGGATTTCAAGGGTGATTTATTACATATAGATCTCACTAAGGATATTTATATGGAGAAACCCCTAGGCTTTGAGAAGGATAGTAGTTTTATGTATAAACTAAATAAATCCCTGTATGTCTCGAAACAAGCCCTTGGGGCATGGTATGAGAAAATCGACAAATTCTTTATCATTCTTGGTTTCAAATGCTATGAATCATATAATGGTATTTATTTTTTATATATTCATGATGATATTTTGATAATTTCACTGTGTGAAGGTGACTTGATCATTATTGGTGGTAGTGTTATCTTGACTTTGGGTTTGAACAAGAAGTTGATAGATACATTTGAAATGATTGACCTTAGTTTGTTGCATTTATTTATGGGCATCCAAGTTTTGTACATGCATGAGAATATATTTATATCCCAATCTAAATATCATTTGGACCTATTACATAGGTTCAATATGGAATAATGTAATCCATGTGCTACATAGTATCAATCAGAAGTGTAATTGATTAAAGAGTGTGAATCTCCAAAATATGATGCTACTCTCCATAGGTAGTTTTTTGATCGCTTCATTTATTTGACTCACAGTTGACCAGATATATCCTTTGTTGTCATTGGGGTCTACTAGTTTATGGAGGATTTGAAGGTTGCAAAGAGAATTATTTGTTATACTAAGGGTACACATCAACTTGGTATAAAGTATTGCAATAAGAAAGTGAATCGGTTGGTTAACTATACCGACTCAGATTGTGTTGGAGATAGAGATGATAAGAATTTGAATTTCATTTATATATTTCATATTGGATTTGAACCCATAGTTCAATCTTGTAAAAATCAAAAGGTTGTTTCCTTATCAACCACAAATGCTAAATATCAAGGTGTAGTTAACGCTGGCACATAGGTAGTGTGGATTCACAACCTAATGAGTGAGGTCAAATTTTCTTTTGGAAAGTTAATTGTAGTGTATTGTGATAATCAAGTTGCAAAACAAGTAGATAAAACCCATGTTGCTCACAATAAGATGAACCGTGTGAAGCCTCATGTAGATAACTTGAGACAGTTTGTACAAGAGAAACTTGTGTTTATTGTTTATTGCAAGGTGGATGATTAGAGTGTTGGTACCTTTATAAATCAATCAACCGGAGCTAAGTTTATGAATTTTTGGCTTATTCTTGGACTTATGAGGGGTGTATAGTGATAATTCCACCTCCTAAATCTCCAAAGAGATGTGTTTATGGGGGGGTGATGGAACAATAGGTACATCCCATCGTTTAATCTTCTAGATACATTTAATGTAATTTTTTCAACAATCAAATGTCAATTAAGAGGTTGATTGGTCAATTGGACTAACTAAAGGCGGTCCCAACCTAGTCGATTGGTGCATAAGTCAAGGTAGAAAATCAAGAGATATGGGTGCACCTAAGGTAATCAAAGTTGACTATTTATTCCTTATTTTTTGGGAGATAGTTATGCTTTGGGATATATATAGATGGTCATATGGATCGGTCTATAATAAGATGATATGATGTGTTAACTATTCATTCCATATGTTGAGATCTGCTCACTTGTGCTTTAGTGCAATTACGATGTCTATTGACACCGCCTCTTATTGGAATTCATTTTATTCACTTTTTCAATTCACTAGTTCTCCAAAATTGCAATTCCTTTCGACTATCTATATCTTTAGTATATCAAACACAACACCTAAGAGATCACTCTAACATATCTAAGAATCAAGTAGTATGGCTATGGGTATGGTCCATCTTTCTTTCTTAGCATTGTGAAAGATTTTTTGAGTACTACTATTGGAAACCAAACAATATATCAGAGAAATATAGAGCCTGACACTCCCTTGCCAATGAGACCCTGTAAAATCCTAGCCCCTCATGTCTAGATGTAATTCAAACATGATTCTTGCAAAGGATTTTGAAGGATCATCCTTGACAAAAGAAGATATGGATATGTGGAATTTAAGGTGTTCAAATTGGATGAGAAAATAGAAAGCATCAAAACTACAATGGAAAAGAAGGTTGAAATATTAAATATGGTAAGTAAAATAGAATTACAAATTTTAAAGGTGATGTCAAGTCAAACATTGCAAGAAAACATGATCTTAAAGAGATGGAAAGAAAGTAATATATCATATACATGAAGGAGCTAACAATACTCCTTATCCTAAATTCTCCTCCTCTAGAAGAGGATAAACAGAACAAGAGGATCAAACCCTAGTCACAAATGGAGAATGATTTAACACATCTATAGAACAAGAGGATTGAGTCCCAAACACTTGATCATTCCTCACTCCAAGATCTTTGCCATTGTGGTTTCAAATGAAGACCAAGGTACCACTTCATTTCTAAGTGCCAACTTTACAAAAGGTAACTATTGCATCCTTATATTTAGAACCTAATCAATTTTTGTGGCATCAATACCTTTGTGAATACAAAAAGACTCTAATATATCTTGGTCTATTTTTACAAATGAATTGATAGCACACTATGGACATAGTATGAGGAACACCTTCTTCACTAAATTGACAAATCTCAATCAAAGAGGTTTAATTATAGACAAAATTCATCAATTTAAAATTTTGAGTCTTAGTTTAATGAGGAACATTCCATATGATAAATGTTTAGATCTCTCTATGGGTAGTTTAAAAGAGATCATTCAACATGAGGTGTGTCTCTTTGAGCCTAAACCCTTGGATAAGGCTTCCAGTGTGGCAAGGAGTTGAGAGTTGAAAGTAAAACTATGGCTACCATAAGGGTTGCCACTAACACCTAGAGAGAGTCCAATGATCCCACTCCTAACCTCACTCAACCTACAAGGTTGACGCCTCAACAATTGGATGAAAAAAAGAGAAAAGGGACTATGTTCCATCTGTGATAGTGAGTACAATAAAGGGCGTTAGGTTCCAATTGATGATGTCAATCAGAGTTTATTTAATGTCAACCCGGGAAGGTAAACTTAGAAGTGCTACCTAAAATATATAGATCTAGAAGGATTCCTAATATGTCTGAGATCTTAAAGTTCCCTTACAAGAACATATTCATCAAAATCTCTTTCAACAACTAATCAAACCTAGATCTAGCAATTGTCAAGATCCTAAGGTTCTCTTACAAGAACACCTGAATTTTAGGATCTCCTCCAATATTAGAACATTTAACAAAACTTAAAAGCTGAAATGAAACAAAC
>ML789273.1:81083-127365 GCA_009831015.1 Picea engelmannii
TCTTTTGTACCTACACATGTCAACAACTCATTCTAATTGTTAGGTATAAATATAAGCATATTATTTTCTAAAGTTTAACCACAAATCCACTTAAAAATGTTAAGAATTGATCAACTTTGGAAAAGCATAGTTATAACCCAATGATGAGGTAAATGTAATGATGTGGAGGTGGAATGAAGGTGAAATGGAAGTAATTGTGAACGTTTTAGTGAATTAATGGAGTGAGAATAGGGACTATTTTGAGACCCTACAAAGGGTATACATGCTATGAGAATAAATTATTCCACATATATTGTGAGGAAGAAGAACAAAATTTAGAACCCTCTTAAGATCCATAAATAGAAGAGACCATTCCAAACATATATTATCATGCTTCAGTCAACATTAGCACTCCTTAAAATCTCAAGATGGAAGGATATATCAAGAAAAAAAGGTAACAACCTTGACTAATTGTGGTAGTACCCATAATTTCATTAACTACAGATTAGCCAAACTTCTCACTTGTTGTATATATCCAACACCAAAGTTTCAATTAAGGATTGTAGGTGGAGGTATCATAAATTGTTCATGGAAGTGCCATACTCGTAAACCCACTAAGAGGGATTAATTATTGGAAAATACAAAGGTTGAAATCCAAATAGGTGGTGTCGATGTGGTCTTAGGGTTCCAGTAGTTTAAACCATTGGTAATAGTGACTATGAATTTTCAAGAACTTTTCATGAGTTTTTTTCAAAAGGTGAGGAAATTAAACTCGAAGCTATGCAAGGGAAACCATCTAAAGTGATAAGCTCCAACAACATGAGAAAACTATTAAAAATGTGACACCCAAGAGTAATTGTACAATTGTGCCTGATGTTCAAACACATAATCCTTGCATGCCCTTAGATATCCAAAGAGTTATTGACAATCATTATAAGGTACATGTGCTTTGATGGTATCTAGTAGTCATGTGATGGACCGATCTCTCTTCTATGATTTTGATACATTATAGTTGAGTTGTCTAATAAATTCTTTGAGCTTAGCATCAAATTGGACAACACTTTCTCCTATCAACTATTTGATTTCCCTTAGTTTTGAAAATGTCGAAGGTTTTTTAGCTAGGTGTGAATAAACGTCCATAAATTTTTCATAAATTTTTCCGTTGCATCTTCCCATGTGCTAAATGTTTTATGATTGTCACAATTTCAATTTTAAGATAATGTTGCTCCTCTCAATGTTCATTTAAGGATGACCCATTTCTTTGTTGGGTTAATTTCACTTGATGCTTGCCATAATTATTATAGGATAAATATATGGTCATAACCATTTGTTGAAACATCAAAAAATGGTGGTTTAGTAATGTTTGTATGTGTTTTTTTTGTGATTTTTCTTTGATTGAAAATTCGATTATTTGTTCTTTCCACCCTGTCTTGCTCTCAATTTATCTGATGGGATGGTTCTGATTGGTCATTGGAATATGTTGATTGTTGGATCTCTTGGTTTTTTGTATGGTTGGATTTATCCTATTGTATTTCCATTATCTTGTTTTGATCTTTTGTTTTTTTGACTATGGGTTACAATTCTTCTCAGTGGCATCTTCTTGAGGTCTACATTTTCCATCGAGAAAACCCTATCCTTCCTTTTCTATAATGGACTTTCCCCCTAGGATTGTTATCAAAGTTCACCCATTGAAACAATTTGTCATGATTTCTAGCAATATACTCCCCTTTGGCAATGATGAAGTGTGCAAATTCAATGGAATTCCCCCCAAATGTTGGCTACTAAATAATCCATATTTCATAGGAACACAAAATTGTACTAGTATCCAACCATACATTCAATTATCAAATATATAGGAATATACTTTCACACCATAAACAATAATTAGAATCATGTTTTATTTATCAAAATCATAGAGAAAACGTCCCAAATCATTAATGACAAAAGTTTATAGAGGGAAAAACTTAGAAATGGGAAAGAAAACCTACTCTTAAAAGAATATGGTATTTATCTTAGTTTAAGTTTATTACATACATCTAATAACTTTTGTTTCTTCTATAGCATAGAATCTTCAAAAAACATCATCATGCATAAAAACTTACATGCCTTTTTCTTATAATATGTTTTTTTGTATACGTTTAATTGCTTGCCCTAGTTAGCTCAATGACAAGGAAAGCATTCCTATGTGTTAGACTTGAATAAAAAGAAAAGGATTTTGACCAAATTTAGGGGATTTTACCCCAACAACCAACTTACTTTCCTCAACCAAAGCTTGTGACTAAAAGACCAGCCAATAATGATTGATGAACTCCTCAATGTTAATATGGAGAGTGATTATGCTCCCTTGACTTTGAGGTAGATGTTTGTTCTCTCATTTTATTTGTTTTCCTAACAAACAAACACATGCAAATGGAACATGTGAAAAGGTGGGATATCAACTAACCCATGAACACCATGATCCATCTGGCACTCCTTGATTTCTTTTGGAATATACGTGATTTCTTTTTTTCCTAACAACCAATCATGGGAAACCCTCAAGGACTTCACCCTTATCGATGGGTGGTAACTAGGGTAAATTTTGGTTCCTAAATTCCAAGTAGCTTGACCCAAGGGGATCAAAAGATTCAAACCCATGACCTCCATCACTTGGGGGAGAGATTCCAAGTATGGCTCGTGACACTTGAGCTAACCCTTGGAGCTAAAAACAATGTTTGGAATACATTTCGACCCACCCTTAACAAGAGTGAGATTAATGATGTCTTGATATCACCACATAAATTTCAAGGGGAATAACCTTTAATTGTACCTCGCATGTGTTCCTGGATGGGCTTAAATACCAACCCTCAACTTTCCTACCGAAACTAAACCCGGTGAGATTTGAACCCAGATGGGTAGGGAAAAAATCCTCTTTCTTTCCTATCATGTCATGTGCTCATGTGCATGAAAGGGATATGATTTGGAATGGAAGGTGGAAAAGTGACTAACTCTATCCATTACATGTTACATCAAGATAATTCCCCTTTAACTCATTATTTCCTTAATTCATTCCCTGAAAAAAGAGGGACACAATTCATCTCCATATATATGTAATAGATTCAAGGGTCAATATGAAACCATTAGTTCATTACTGCTAGATCTCACAAACCAAACCCCCACATTGGTTTCCTCTTCAATATTTTTTTGTGGGATTGTCACCCATTCTAGAATATCCTAAGTATGTCTAACCTTGAACATCCTTGGACCTTTTGACACCAACTGTCTTGAAAATGTGCTAAATATTCTATGCTTTTCCATCTAAACCTTCATCATAGGGAATGTACTACAACCTTTTTCAAAATCTATCAATCTCTTTAGTGGTATCATTTTTATTTTAATTTCCATCAATCTAATATTCACTCTTGAGCATAGTTGTGAATGAAGGAGTTGGTTTGGTCATTGAATCTTTCCACCAATGGATCCAACCCTAGCTGCACCCTAGACTAAGGATTAAAATCTAGAATGTATGGATAGTATTGATACAACTTGGATTCTGCAGTAAGAAACATTCACCAAGTAATTGGACCTTGTCATGCAGGGCTTGATTCCTCCCCATATAAATTCAAAAATTATCAATTGGTGGCAGAAGAGGGTTACTTATATGAAGACTCACACTAGTTTGGATCCCCCACATTCAAATATAAATATATTTTGATTCAAAAGAACAATTCCATCTAGCATTTTAAGGACATTTTTTGTACAACTTGGAACCAAACCAAGTGTGCCAAAGGTCCAAGGAGTCATCTTTTTTCACACATATTTAGGTTATAGAACACTAAATTTGAATAGAAACTATACATATTTTCTTTCTTTCTATCGCATCATCCACATAGGAGTAGTCCTCCTTTATCTTTTATAGATTCCACCATGCCAAAATCTTTGTAGACTAACCATTTGGCTCTTGTAAATTTGTTTTACATCCATCTCCACAACATGATATTCTCAATAGCATCATTAAAAACATAAATACTATATATTCCAAAGGAAGGGTCATCAATACTTAATAAGACCCACATTAGTCTCCCTAGGGGGTCTGCACTCTAGTATGTAACACATACAACTAATTTCAGTGGAAAGAAAGACAATCACACCAACTTTCCTTTCTTCATTTTGTGTACTTGAGCACATGTCCAAATAAAATTCTTGGTATCATTTAACAAGAATATTAAAGATTGAATTTATCATAAGCAAACCATATATACATCTTGTATAAAGAGTCTACTCCTTATAKATATCCAAGGTGGTAGGTGCAAGAGGGGGGGKGTGGTATTTTTTACCACCCTGAGRGACAATGTAAATTAACCTACACTTGGGGTTCAAGGGTAAACTCTAACAATAAGGTAGAATCCTTAGCTTTATATCAAGGAACCAAAATTCTCAAAGCAAGGCAAGTAAGGAACCACATAGTCATTGGARATTCTTTTATCATTATTCATCGAATGAGAGATGTGACCTCCCCTGAGTTGTCATGTCTAGCAATATTGATCGCAAGAATCCAAGGAATTGCAAGKTATTTTGACTTGGTTGAGTTTTATTATATTCKTCAATTTCTCAATAATCAAGTASACTCAATGACAAACAAGAAAAAATTGTTGAATCAAGGTTCCTTGAGAAAAAWAGGGGGGTTCCATTCATTGATTATCTCCCATGAATATTTTTKATTTAATCATTAGGAAAGGAATAAATCATATATTGATAGACAARTGGCAAGGTTCATGATGCCACATGAAACAAAGGTCAACTCACTATAGCCCCCCCATACTTCACAAGTATGCTCTCATGCTTGAACATTGAGGAGTGATCATGGGTGATGAAATGGATTTGCATAGCAGAGGTGGGATATCCATGGTACTTTTTGCTTGTTTTATTTTATGAAACATGTTATATGGCCTTTTCATGGTTTGTTTCACAATTCCATTGAGACCTATAGAGCCTTGACTTGTTTAGTAACAAGTGCAAGTAGAAAAATCCTCAGCTAGTTTGGCCCCATTGAGATTGGCCTTAGGGTAGTGTGGCAACTTGGACTTCTCTCAGTAGTTTCCTCTAATCGCTTGAAGTATTTGGGGTGGAGGTTGAATAAATTCACTCTCAATTAGATTTCTATATCTTTTAATCTTGTTGGGACTTAGGAACATGGGTATCCTAACTCTATTGAGTGAGACTACTATATATCACCATGGATGGACACTCACATTTTGGCAATTTTGGTCCATGTGAAATAACTAATATTAAAAGGATATTAAGGAGGGTGGTGCAATAGGTGATTAAGGGATTTTTCCCTTGTGATCTTGGATCTGGATTACAACAAAGCAAGACTTAGTGGCAAAGACAGCAGTCTCCCCTCAATGACAAGAACACAAAAGCTAAAGAAAAAAACTACTTAAACTAGGAGGAAGTAGGGATAGAGAGGAGAAAAGAAAGTGCACCTTGTTCTATGTTGGCACAGGGGCAGACCCAAGTTTCAACGCTTCAACAGTGCACCAAAAAAACCCTAACTACCGACCCTTTCAGCAACACCTATGAAGCAAATGAAGTCTCACCCGAGGTAGAGGTAGGGGGGGTTACAGGACTCAAGTGTCTACAACCTAGTTGGGACATAGATTTGTGATCACAATACTTAACAGAGCACTTAGAAATTAACATTCATTAGTCTTTTAACCCTTATTCACATCGCAGGTTAAACCCTGATTACAGAACAACGCAGTATTACTCAAGATATAAGCATATCTAATCATTAGCACATAGCATCAAAGTAGATCTAGCATTCATTCATACCTAAATCACTAAGAATCCGTAGATCTATCTATTACACATCAATATAAATGCACTAAGAAAATAAATACATAACCAGCATAAACAACATTGCACAAAGCACAATAACACAGGATATACGTGGTTGACCCTAGTGTGGGGATACGTCCACCAATCTTCTTCTCTTCTTATTAGTCTCATTCAATCTTCTTACATGCACAGAGCCACAAAGCAAACTCCGCATAGGACAAGAGATCTACGTGCACCTCGTCAGATTCTCCTTCCCCGAGTTAGGTCCAAGCACAGAGCCTTTACACAGTCTGTGCACAAAGCACTTACAAAACACTTGCACTTAGCTCTACAAGCCTTAACACATCTTCTAGCACATAGCTAACATTAGCACTAATCCATCAGCCTACTAGGTCTTGCACATAGCTAACCAGAACTACTTCTTACAATACCTAGCTACTTATTTATACATTACAAAAGGGGCCTAAACATGGGTAAGACCCATGGGCCGACATCCCATACATGTTACATAAACCCTAAAACACAAAAAAGCCTTCAAAGAGGGCGAGATCCCATGATCTTCACTTCGCCTAGGCGCTCCATCTTTGACCAGCTTGTCGAATTCCCAAAAATGGTCAAACACGACCAACGTTCTCCCAAAACTTGGTCAAGGGCCAACAGGCCCCCAACACTCACCTATGACTCGTCCCGAGTCACTCTGATCTGGGCAACACTACTTTGAAGGCCTTGAGCTTGGCTCGAGCTGCCTCGACTTGCTGCTTCGCTAGAGCCTCTTTCTCGGAGAACTCCTGAATGATTCACTCGGTGACATTCCCTTCCAGATGTTGTTCCATTGTGGCGACCACCTGTTCCAACTATGATCCTTGTCCCTCGATCTCTTCAAAGAGGGTGAAGGCTTTTTCCTACACCAGCTGGAGTCGTTGTGTCACCTCCATCACTCTGCTCTGGATAGCAGTGACCTGTTGTTGAACTGCACATTGCTCCTGTGATATCTTCATTTTTTCAATGATCGTAAGTTGCTTCAGCTGTGCTTGCACTGTTGATGCCTGCTACTTCACCTCCTGGAGTTGTTCCTCCAAACTCCTCAGCTAAGGGTCTTTTGCAAGACGCTCATAGGTATGCACACTTCGGTTACTTAATTGACTGCATTATGAGGCCAATGCCTTGATTATTTCTAGTGCGCTCATGGCAGTTTCTTCCCTTTGATCTCGCACTTCTTGCGGAGTGCTCGGCACTGCTTGCAGCTCCAGCTTTGTTACTCTTGCTTGAAGTTGTTGAATGGCTTCAACGAGCTTCCCCACTCAGATTTCAGTTGTCTCTTCTTTCATCTGGGCCAGGCCCAACATAGAGCAAAGTGCTCTAGTTACTGCTTCTTTAACCCCAATCTACTCCATGAGCAATTGTTCTTTTTCTTTCTAGATCTGCTCTATGCCCTCTTCAAACTTCGCCCGAAGGTCATCTTTCTCTTGCTACGCAACCCGACGTTGCTCTAGGGCTTCCTCCTTTGCTTGCTTCAAGGCCTATGTGGCCTGCTCTTTTTCTTTATGTACACGTCGAAGGTGAGCCTCTATCGCATCTTCTATTCTGCGTAGTTGGGTGGGCTCATCACCCAAATCTACAGCTTCTGATGATGATGGCTCAGTAGACACTGCGTGGATTGAATAGAGAGCTTGTTGTCCCCCCTTCAGCTCCACCTCGATTTTGTCATACATTGTCTCCTTCTTTTCTTTGTTTCGCTACAAAATATCCTCTGAAGCATTTGCTATAGCTACGATGATGAGGTCAATATCATCCACTGTGAGCACATTATGTGACTGAGGCTTATTGGCTCATGACTTCTTCCGCGCCGAGGGTTTATTTGGAGAGACCTTCCTTTTCTTTGACGTCTTGACCTTTGTAAGGGGATCCTTCGATGGTGTTACTTCACCCTCTTCTTTATTTTCTTCTTCCCCTCCCTCTTCTTGGTTTACTTCGTCACCTCCTCCTCCTCTAGGTGAGTCAGGTGTAGTTTCCTCCGATGCATTGTTTATCTCCTCAACTTCTTCCTTCTTTTTCTTTTTCTTAGCGCTACTCAGTCCACCACACTCATTCCTAGTGATCACAGGACTTTCGATGAGGTCGGGGTCAGAGAGTTCTGCATCTCCAACTGGTACAAGGAATTTTGCAGGCCATTCCTTGGTTATCTCCTTCATATCTTCCTCAGTCAATTTATAGTAAGACTGTAGCTCCTCCTTGTTTTTCATCCCCACGCGCGGTGATATATATGAAGTGTCGGTCTGCGTGGAACTTCACGAGTGGCCTGAACCTATGGAGTGTATTAGACGTCATATGGGAGAATGACTCAATGGCTCGCGTGAGCTGTAAGTAGTAGGTGTGGAAGACAGTGTTCGACTTCCACTGCTTCGCCATATCACTTGAATACCACAAGGTGGTGAACCTCGCAGCCAGTGGTTCGGATGGCTCTACTTTAAAGAATGTCGCTCCCTCTGGCATCTCCCAAGATACAAATGCTATGAGTATCAGTAACCAGCTAAAGTGGAATTCATAACCTTGGTCCTGCGCTTCGCGAAAATCCTTCTCCAACTCATTGACGAGGTATCTCACCTAGTTCATCTACATCCCTTCAACACACTTCCCTGCGAGGTCGATGACAAACCCCGTAACTTGTGTTGGTTTGTTCTTCCTGACAATATTACCAGCGATCAACTATCAAGTTAGGCGCATTGCACCATCTTGGATGGAGGCTACCTTGTAGCCTCACTTCCCCTTCTCCACATCACCATACGTTTCCTTTATTCGTTGTGTCAAGGTGAGATCTGCAGCCTTCACTAGATAGAACTGGTGAGGGTCTGGTCCCTTCACACTCAATCCAGTGATCATGAGGATCAGCATCGGATTGACATTCACACGTCTATCCAACCAGAGATAACCTCCATGGTAGCACGACAGGAGGAGTTTAACGCAAGCGTTAACCTCCTGATTTATGTCAAAGTGCGGTACCTTCAAAATGATAAGGATGGTGGACCTCGTGATATCCTTGATCCATGACTGGGGGACTATCTTCAGCTTCTTCCCCGTCATCTTTTTCAAGTACCTATGTAGTGTGAGCATTGCATAATTCTTTCTGTCTCCCATGTTAAAGTCATTGATCTTAAGTTTAGGGATCAGTCCTAGATGTGGTCCTATTGCGTGTATCCCCTTCGGGAGGTACGCAGTGATGAGTGTGTATTTTAAATCTCTCAGGACATTGTCACGACTAACTACGCCAGTCAGAGGTGGTATGTAGTCGAGCAAGATCGACAGGATGAGCTTCGCGTTAGCCTGCTCATCGGGGTGCTTGCTTCTTTTCTCTGTCGTAGTTCAGGATGGCCCAAATCGAATTCCAGTCAAGGGTGATGCTTTCAATCCTCACGTCGATGAGGCTTGTACCCCTGCGGACATAAATTTCTCATCCATAAGTTCTATTAGGATCTCCTCCATAGACTTCTCTACTGCTCTAAGGTCGCCTGACATGCACACTCGTAATAAAATCACTCGGGTAGGAAAACAAACACTCAAGGTAAGCAAAATGGGTGGCGAGGTATCAAAATCACAGCATGATAGCAATTAGTTCTCTTGTTAGCTCGGATAATCACAATTTTCAAAAAGTGGTCCTGGTGAGGCATTCGACAAATTAAATAGGCAACGACGTAACATATTCCTCCAATAGGTCAAAATGCCTTAATCAATACGATTCCATCCGTTATGGCACGATATCAACAGTCTCATGGAGATATTTTCTACAATAACTGTGTTTCTAGCCATTCTGGAGCATCGTTCTAATGGTCGGGACGCCTCCAACGGTCATATAGCTTCATCGTGGCAAAGTGCCATTCTGCGTTTTTCTGCTATTCCAGCGATGTTCAATTTCTGCAAGCCTGCTTCCTGCAAAATATTCATTGGAACCTCTTGTAGTCTTTTTAACTTTGACTTCTTCTTACTAAGCTTTTTGGCCTTCTTCCCTATGATATGAGTTTTTGGATTCCTCTTTCCGTTCATACTCTTATCTTCTCTTAGCATAGTAACTTTGCACTGTTGATGTTCTCTCAAAAGTTTCGCATGAAATATCTCTTCTCTTACTACTTCTGGGGTAGGTTCTCTTTTCTCCTTCATGGATAGGTTCTTTAAGCCTTCTTGTGTTCTTTCAACTTCGATAGCTAAGTCTCTGGCCCTCAGTTACTTCGACTTGTCCTCTTGTTCGTGTACTAGTCGCTCTATTTTCTTGACTATGAAGTCCCTTAATTCTTGCTTTTCTTGTTCTATGGATTCCTCTTCTTCTTTCCTTCGGATCTGATCTTTCTCAATCCGGGTCTTTCCCAACACAAGTGCAAAAGGAGTGTTGTTCTCAACAAACTTAATGACCTCAAAGGCTTCTTCAGTCGATGTTCCATGGGCAATCATAGGTACATGAGTGAGTCTTCCACATATAGTTATCATCTTTCCTTTAAACAAGCCTATACCTCCTAATGAAAGAATCATAACAGGCTTTCCCAAAATTTCCCAAGTACTTTCTGGCATAATGTTCACCTATGTTTCCTCATCCAAGACACAGTCTATGTGCAAGTCTCCTATTCTTGTTTCTATGCACTGATTTTCTTTTAAGATCTCTGGTAAAGTGATGTCTCTGTGATCACTCAATGTTTCTTTCAGTTGTAATAACATAGTCTTTGATTATGTCTGATTCTCTAACATATCCTTAGTTTCTTGACCTTCTTCATGGTTTGCTTGTCTCAAGTTCATCTTCTCAACTTTAGCAATCATTCTAGGACAATCCAAAACCTCATGATCAATATTTTTACAACAAAGACAAATAGGACCTCTACCAGGTCATTCCTTAGCAAGATGTCTCGGCCTTCTGCAACTATAAAAAAGTGTCAATCCTCTCTTTCTCTTAAACGATCCCCGGCCTTTTTTGTACTGGGCACTAGGATCAAAGTGTTGGACCTACAATTTGCAAAAATACTTTCTAGGGTCCTGCATCCACTTGTTAGTCCAAAAATTCTTTCTATGCATAGGAATAACATATCTTCCACTATCTCTATCAGATCTATTCATATCAAATCTTCTTTCTGTTATTTATTCCCTAGTTTTGAGACTAGGACCAAATCTATCAAACATACCTAGATCCATACTTTCAAAACAAAATTTTCCACTTATCTTACCTTTACCAAAGCACAAAGATTTAATATCTTACCTCTTTCTTCAGATCGAGCTTCCTTCTCTTAGCACAGAGCTTCACAAGTCAAGTAGAATATTGCGCACTACAACAACATATCTATGCACATAGCTTTCTCTTTTCTTCAGTTCCCAGCAATCACAGTTTCAAGTCCCGGCAATGGAACCATTTGTTGGCAAAGAGGAAGACCCAGGGTTCAACGCTTCAACAGCGCACCAAAAAAACCCTAACTATCGGCCCTTTCGGCAACACCTGCGAATAAGATGAAGTCTCACCCAAGGTAGAGGCAGGGGGGGTTGCAAGAATCAAGTGTCTACAACCTAGCTAGGACACAGATCTGTGATCACAATACTTAACAAAGCACTTAGAAATTAGCATTCATTAGTCTTTTAACCCTTATACACATCGCAGGTTAAACCTTGATTATAGAACAGTGCAGTATTACTCAATATCTAAGTATATATAATCATTAGCACATAGCATCAGAGTATATCTAGCATTCATTCATACCTAAAGCACTAAGCATCAGTATATCTATCTATTACACATCAAGATCATTTCACTAAGCAGATAAATACATAACCGGCATAAACAACATTGCACACAGCACAATAACACGGGATATACATGGTTCACCCCAGTGTGGGGCTACATCCACCAATCTTCTTCTCTTTTTATTAGTCTCCTTCAATCTTCTTACATGCACAGAGACACAAATCCAACTTCGCATAGGAGAGGAGATCTGCGTGCACCTCGCCAGATCCTCCATCCCCGAGTTAGGTCCAAGCACAGAGCCTTTACACATTCTGTGCACAAAGCAATTACAAAACACTTTCACTTAGCTCTTCAAGCCTTAACACATCTTCTAACACATAGCTAACATTATCACTAAGCCATCGGCCTACTAGGTCTTGCACATAGCTAACCAGAACTACTTCTTACAATGCCTAGCTACTTATTTTTACATTACAAAAGGGGCCTAAACACGGGTAAGACCCATGGGCCAACATCTTGTACGCATTACATAAACCCTAAAACCTAAAATCCCGCAAAAAGGGCAAGATCCCGCGATCTTCGGTTCAACTGGGCGCTCCATCTTCAACCAGCCTATCGAAGTCCCAAAAATGGTCAAACATGACCAACGTTCTCCCAAAACTTGGTTGAGGGCTAACATTCTCTCGTCTGATGTTGATCCCGCTCCAATTCGTTGAAGAGCTCATGATCTTCTACTGGAACCAACTTGTAAAATAGATACAAAACAAGGGTTGCAACGAAAGTAGTTATGCAATCAAAATCATGTGCATATTATATGTCATATTCAAAGTAAGCATAAAGATGAGCATACATTGAAGACAAAATCTGAGGGAAAACAAACTCTTTTATTCATAGCAAGTGGAAAAGGTAAGTTACAACCTTGTCCAGCCATTAGGCACCCTCTTGAAGCCAATTTTCTGGGTTCCTCGAGGAATCCTCAAGCATTAACTCAACCAATGTAATCTTCCTTCAATGAATCGGATAGGGATAAGGAGACACCCTATAGTCACATAACATGAGAAAAAAGTGTTGTAAAAAGGAGTTTCCATACTACAGGGGATGTTGCTCAAACAATTATAGGGAAGGGAGGCTTGCTAGATGCAAGCAGCATAACTTTACATAAAAGGACTTGACCTATCCTTAGCCCTTCATGATTGTTTAATATCTTCCCAAAGAGGTTTGGGGAGTTTAATTTTGTTGTGTACGAGGAAGGGTCATTGGGAAACTTGCCCAACCGAAAAAACCCACCCGAAAACACATAATTATTTTCTTTAAAACAAATTTTGAGGGCATCTGTGACTTGCAGTGTGGAAAGTCATAGATGTCTGTGTGTTGCACTAGGAAAACCTACAGATATTCTCTTAGGGCATGTTTTTTAAATGATTTTTGAGAGAGATTTTGGGGGAAAAGTATGGCAAGCATTGGGAAATAGTTAGGCCATGGCACAAATTCATAGGCATGTCATTTTGTGTTATAACAGATGCCCCCTAATGTGTGAGGTCAGAAGAGAAAAATGATGGTTGAAATACATTATGAACTCTGAAAGGTGAGGATGCATTGAATAATCCATGGAGGTTCTCGAACAACTAATCCAAAAACAATAATCGTCAACAAGGATCAAGCAAAAGTTTTGTTTCCCAAGGCATACCCATGCTCAAGAGTGATGTAAGCATGGCCGCCAAAGAAAGTACATTGTGGATCCATGGCATATGTAAAATATAGCTATATTCCATGGCCACAAACAATATGTTGGAGTCCTATAATTATAGGTAATATGTTTATGCAATTATCTATTTTGGAAATTTGTTGGTAAGGCTTAGCCTATGAATCACTAGGTGTCATAGCCTAAAAAACATGTTTATCCAAGTAACCATTTATTTTTTGGAGCCTGATGACCAAAACTACGTACGAAATTTTTGGGGGATTTTTGCATATTAATTCATGTCAAAAAATATTGCAGGTGTTTTGGTGGCATAGTGTTCAGGGGCAGAGTCCCAATGATATATCGGGTGCTTTAGACTAACACCTAGCTCAAAAGGTAGGTCAAATGCAAGTATTTATTTTTTATGGCGCATATTTGTTTTTAAACAAAGTTGAAAAGACTGTTGTGTAGCGCATAAATTTCGCTCATATATTTCCCCGGTAGTATCAACTCCTCTCCCGATCAATGGTCCTCATCCTTTTTCAGACCACCCCCCCGACCTTTCTACCTTTAACGGTGGGGGGGAGGGTCTAAAAAGTGGTTTTCCCTGTCGTGGGTCCCACCTAACGTGGCGCCTCCTCATCATTTTGGACCCCCCCCCCCCTCTGAAATCCACTCACCCCTCACTCCAATACCACTTACAACCCCCGCTTACACATGCCCTCCACTCACTCTACCGCTCACCCTCTCGCCTGTCACATCACCTCTCTAACTACTCTCCCTACCGTCACCTCTCTCTCTAACATGTCCTCCACTTATACTTCCCCTCTCACCACTCGTCACATGTCCCCTCATTCCCAATATCRTCCACCTCTCTGCCTATCCCTATCRCTTACACTCCCACATCTACTCATCCCACCTCCTTATTGGACACTTGCCCCCACGTCATCYTATTCGTAACCAATCACATCTTCCCCCATGACCGTTTKACCGAAAATTATCCCATAACGAGCYCGTGCCAAGCTAAGGTGTCAAACTACCACCGYCATCAACCACCTTCAACTACAAKATAATTCCTAGTAAATTTATTCAAAGATACATATGGCAAAGAAACTAGTACGAGAATAGTAAGCAAATTGTGTGGATTAAAAACACATGGCATGAAGGCACMTGGCAGCGGAAGATAAGCAATCAATCATTTCCAGATCTTAATGCATAATACTTGTAGAAATAAGCACAGTCATCAGTAAAGACCAACAACACAGTAGAAGTCAAAGAGAAATATCATTAACAGCTGACATCAAATCAACACTTAAAGTTCAAGCATATCTGAAACAATTCTATATTGTTCTAATTAGAGATGCAATTAGTTTAGATTTTTCTTAAAATAAATCCTGCTCATTTATGACAAGATCCTTTGTAAACAACTTATAAATACTTCCCATTTCGAAGTATTATTGGTTGGGACATGTTTGTAGGATAGGATCAATGTTGTAGAGAAACTCACAGAGCCTCCTTTGATCAAATGTCAGTAATATAGTGCAGCATTACAGGATTCTTGTGTCAATTTTCATTGGTGAAGTACCTTTCCCTGTAAATTTGTTCTTTTTGTTACCACTATTGCTTTCTACATTCTGAATTATTCTAAGAAGATAAAGAAACAAATTGTTCTGAATTAATGTACACTTTGTCTCTGGCTTGGAATAATTTCTATGTTTTCCACTGAAGATTGAAAACAGAATTATTAATTGCTTTGTTTTTAATTGGATTTCTAGACCTTTTCCATCTCTTCCATACATTAAATCTTTGAGGATCCAATGAATTTGCCTATCCTGCCTTGAAATATTAGCCTGTTAACCTTGTTTTGATCAATTCTAAATTGTGACTCCATTTTCCGAATGGCCCTCCCTTGTTGTTCCAACCAAACAATTTAAAAAACCAAACCCTGCACTATCATAACTAGCCTAAAATTTCCAGCAAACAAAGCTAAATGTTATAGAGAGATACCTCTCTAATTCTAGGAGGGCTAGATACTAGACTCCAAAGTGGTTTTGTGGTTACCTCTCTCAAGTTCTTCCTTAGCCTGAGAAATTACAGAGTGATAACATTTTGGCGACCATACTGGGGATGTTCCTCAGAAAATCATATCAAGTTCCAAATCTGATTATTGATGGTGCACAGTGATCAGACACAAGAAGGTTGAATCGTCTACCTGGTGACTCCAATCAAATACAACTCAATTACAATTCAAAGACTCCACTGGAGGAAGAACCTGAAACATGACAAGACAAACTGGAAAGATCGGATATTCAAGTTGGAATTTTCTCCAAGACATAATAGGCTTTATTTTTAATTATTTATTCTCTTTTCATGATCCTGGTCAGGACCATACTGCTGAAACTTATGTTGATCATATTCAACCTGATGAGCCTCAAAAGATTAAGCCTAATTTTGCAGTTCATGTACATACTCCTACACCTGTTAAAATTCCAAATAGATACAAACCTCTTGTCTTACCTCCAATACTCCATGGTTTCCCTGAAAATTATCACAAATACCTTCCCAGGTTCGATGGAGAATGTAGTAACATCACTACTGAAAAACACATTCAATGTTTTGAACATTTTCTTGACCTTTTTGAGGTTGAAGAAGATGATGTCTATATCAGGTTTTTTTCTCTATCTTTGCAAGGTAAAGCTAAGGAATGGTTCAAAAATTTTCCAGCTGCAAGCATCTGTAATTTCAATCAGTTTGTAAAGGTCTTCCTTAATAAATGGGTGATCAAGAGAAATCTTTTTCTCATTCTAGAAGAATATGATCATTTGAAAATAAATCCAGGAGAAACAATGCAACAGTTTTCAACCAGGTTCAATCAAGTTTACCATTCAATGCCTTCTGATATAAAACCTCCTCCTGGTTTATCTCTCTTACACTACCCAGATGCCTTTGATCCAGAAATGGCATGTCATTTAAGAGAAATGAATACTACAACACTTGAAGAAATGCATAATAGTGCAATAGGTGTAGAAGCTAATTTGTTGATCAAAAAGTCAAAGTTGAAGGGAAAACACAGACAAGAAGCAGATGACATCTTCAGAAGTGACACTAGACATTCTAGCAAGCACAATGAAAGAGATGATGCAAAAGATTATCATAAGATATGAACTCGTTGAAAAACACCATGTCCCACTTGTTTTTGAAGAAGAAAAGGTTATTGATATAAATCATTTGGTTGTTAATTATTGTTACAATAGATCAGAAAATGATTATTTTATATATTCTCTTCAAACCATGGACAAATATGAGACTCAAAACAATTTTGTGGAGGAGAAATCAGCTGATATAATATGTATGCTTGAGGACATTACTTATATGGATGATTTACCCAAGTATGATCAGTATGATTATGACTATGTGGTCAAAATCGAGGCTGGTTGTTCGAAGCAACTAGCGGCATATTTTTGGGAGAAGGAAGCTCAATTACAACAATTCAAATATAACAATCATCCAATGCATAGCAATCATGATAGCAATGAAGAAAATGCAGAAAGTTTAAAAGTAAGTGAAAAGACATTTCCCTTATGTTTCTCTTCATTCCAATTTCTGAGAGAAAGCTATAAACAAGCAGACAAGCCCGTTTTAAGCAATATTATGGGGAAACTTTCTTATGAATCAGTTGAGGATGTCATTTGTGATATGGAAGTTGTTCTAGCTCCAGAATTATGGCCCCTGAGTTACATTGATTTTCAAACCACAGATGAATTGATGCAGTATAATTGTATACCATTAAGTTTTGATTCATTTCATTTTTTGAAGAAAAAGGTTGATAATATCTCTGAAGAAAAGACTGATAATCCTATAGAAAATCACGTAGTCTCATTGGAACCATCGCATAATAAATTGCAGTGATTTTCTCAGTTTCTCCATGATCCAATAGTTGATATGTTGGATAATATTTGTAGCCAAAGTCCTTTTCCATTAGTTGACTATGAGCCTACAAATAGATATGATAAAAACTTGATCAGGCAACCAGCTTCATTGTCTTGTTTAGCATGAGTCTCATTACAAAGCTCTTCCAAGAATTTGCAGTCCAATCAGAAATTGTATGATGATATAGATACCATATGTGCAATCCCCAACCATGACCTTAAAATTGTTGAATACTTTGAACATCAAGAAATAGGTCATGTCTATTATGATCCTATAGCTATCTATATGAAGGAGTTTTTCACTTCAGAGTTCCAATCGATTTTGAGTGCCTCTTTTGTCTTTCATGGTTCCAAAGTTCTTTGTTGTAAAGGTCAGGTTGACAATCAGTTTCAAGTGTCATTACTAGAGTTGGTTCTCATGATTGTTGAAAACATTGAGGGAGCCCAGGTATTGGATCAAATATTTGATTGGTTATATTGGATATTCTATATCACTTGAAGTCAAACATTCGGTGTTAGAATAGGATTGTATATAAATAAGCTTACTAGGTAAGCATTTTTTCAGTGGTCATATTTTCAGTGTGCAAATAAGCTCAGTGCTAGGAGCATTTCCAAGCATCTTTTCAATTTCAATTCAAATTTCAGTACACAGATCAGATTTCTATTTGAAATTTAGCCACAGAGGTTTCATGACAGAGCAGGTTGAAGGCTTGGAATCATCCCAATGGATCAGGTTACCGGTTTACAGTTTTCTTGGCACCTCACTGGGAGGATGCCATCCCCATTTAAAGCCATTATTGGAGTCCTATAAGTATAGTTAATTTTTTTATGCAGTTATCTATTTTGGAAATCTGTTGGTAAGGCTTAGACTATGAATTACTAGGTATCATAGACTAAAAAAGATGTTTATCTAAGTAACCATTTAGTTTTTGGAGCCTGATGACCAAAACTAAGTATGGAATTTTTGGGAGTTTTTGCATATAAATTCATGTTCAGAAATGATTGCAAGTGTTTTAATGGCATAGCATTCAGGGGTAGCATCCCAATGATATATCTGGTGCTTTATACTGACACCTAGCTCAAAAGGTAGGTCAAATGCAAATATTTTTTTTTATGGGGCATATTTGTTTTTAACCAAAGTTGAAAGTGGTGTGTAGCGCATATCTTTCCCCAACAGTATCAACTCCTCTCCAGATCAACGCTCCTCATCCTTTTTTGGACCCCCCCGACCTTTCTACCTTTAACGGTGGGGGAGGGTCTGAAAAGTGGTTTTCCCCGCCGCGAGTCCCACCTAACATGCTGCCTCCTCGTCATTTCGGACCCCACCCTCCTATTTTCTCTTACCGCCTACCCCTCCCCTCCAAAATACACTCACCCCTCACTCCAATACCACTTACACCCCCCGCTTACACCTTCCCTCCACTCACTCTACTTCTCACCCTCTCGCTTGTCACATCACCTCTCTGACTACTCTCCCTACCGTCACCTCCCACTTATACCTCCCCTCTCACCACATGTCACCTGTCCCCTCATTCACGATACCATCAACCTCTCTGCCTATCACTATCACTTACACTCCTGCATCTACTCATCCCATATTTCTATTGGACACTTTCCCCCACATCATCCTATTCGTAACCAATCACATCTTTCCCCATGACTGTTTGACCAACAACTATCCCATAACGAGCCCACACCGAGCTAAGGTGTCAAACTACCACCGCCATCATCCACCTTCAACTACAAGATAATTCCCAGTAAAGTTATTCAAAGGTACAGATGGCAAAGAAACCAGTACGAGAATAGTAACCAAATTGTGTGGATTAAAAACACATGGCATGAAGGCACCTAGCAGCGGAATATAAGCAATCAATCATTTCCAGATCTTAATGCATAATACTTGCAGAAATAAGCACATTCATCAGTAAATACCAACAACGCAGCAAAAGTCAAAGAGACAGATCATCAACGGCTGACATTAAATCAGCACTAAAAGTTCAATCATATCTGAAACAGCTCTATATTGTTGTAATTAGAGATGCAGTTAGTTTAGATTTTTCTTAAAATAAATCCTTCTCATTTATGACATGATCCTTTGTAAACAACTTAGGAATACTTCCCATTTAGAAGTATTATTGGTTGGGACCTGTTCGTAGGATAGGATCAATATTGTAGAGCAGCTCACAGAGCCTCCTTTCATCAAATGTCGGTAATACAATGCAGCATTACAGGATTCTTGTGTCAATTTTCATTGGTGAAGTACCTTTCCCTGTAAATTTGTTCTTTCTGTTACCACTACTGCTTTCTACATTCTGAATTATTATGAGAAGATAAAGAAATTGAATTTGTTTTAATGTACACTCTGTCTCTGGTTTGGAATATTTTTTGTGTTTTCCACTGAAGATTGAAAACATAATTCTTAATTGCTTTGTTTTTAATTGGATTATAAACCTTTTACATCTCTTCCATACATTAAATCTTTGAGGATCCAATGAATTTTCCTATCCTGCCCTGCAATATTAGCCCGTTAACCTTGTTTTGATCAATTATGAACTATGAGTCCATTTGCCCAATGGCCCTCCCTTGTTGTTCCAACCAAACAATTTAAAAAACCAAACCCTACACTATCATAACTAGACTAAAATTTCCAGCAAACAAAGCTAAATATTATAGAGAGATCCCTCTCTAAGTCTAGGAGGGCTAGATCCTAGACACCAAAATGGTTTTGTGGTTACCTCTATCAACTTCTTGCTCAGCCTAAGAAATTATAGAGTGATAACACAATACACAGTGGATCCATGTGATATAAATGAAGTAGTAAGCATGGCCACGAAGAATACACAGTGGATCCATGTCAAAGAAGATCATATCCATGAATACATACACAATGGAGCTATGTATCAAAATCAATAACAGGGGATAACTAGGACCAAAGCAACAAACAAGTTGATCCTCTATGAGGTGGCACCATATGAGTCAGGAAGGAGCACAAAATATGTGGTGCTCTTACTTCACCCAAAGTATTCACTATGATGCGTCGTGGTACAAATATGCACTATGAGAATAGATGAGTTAAAGTCGAACACGGTGAGACATCCTTTGATTATCGGTTGTTGGGTGCAGGCCTGTTTTGAAAAGGAAGTCTATTTTGGGCGCATGCCTATTTTTGGAGAAAGATCTTTTTTGGGGAAAGGACTATTTTTGGAAAGAAAGACCTAATTTTGGAACATGTGCAACAGGTGGAAAGAAAGCAACATGTGGAAAAAGAAGGAAAAGAAACATGCAAGAGGAAAAGCAATGTGGCGCGCAGACAAAAAAGCCTAACCGTGATAGGGTTAGGGTTTTTGAAAAAGATTGTAACGGCTATAAGCCTATAAAGTAGTATAAATAAGGACCTAGGAGGTCTAGGTCGAGAGAGAAGGAGAAGAAGAAGATATAAGAGAAGAAAAGAGAGCTTACACTGAGGAAAAGATGTCAGTTAAGTATTAAGAGATAATTGGTTGCAAAACTACTGATTGTAATAAGTCTTGTATAAGAGTCGAATAAGATAATCTTTGAGGGTTAGGTCATAGGTGTTGAGGAAAAGATATGAAATAATCTTACTCAAGCATTTTCAGATCTTTCTTGGCTAAATCAAGATAGACAGGAATATCAACCTATATTTATAGCCATCAAAATTTGTATCCTAATTCACAAGTATTGATTACAAGTACTTAGGATGATTTTTTTATAAATGAAAGCTTGCTAGAAAATTCATTATTTATGTAATTTTCTGAATATAACATATGCTGAAATAAATATAGAGACAGAAGTAAAAACACCAAGTCAATAATCAAAACAGATGAGACATAAAGCAATTGTTTATTTCATTCCAATTCGCCAAAAGAAACATTATCTTTACAAAATTCCCAAAGGAAGTTTTGGACCAAAGTCAAACTTAGATGTCCCTGATGAATCATACAAAAGGACTTCCGACAGAAACTAAAAAACTGAACTTTAAAAGCTGGATCATCTTGCCACAGATTGTTTCCCACTCGACTCTACACAATAGCCTTTGTCAGTCATGAAATTTAATTCACAAACAGGGTCCTATTGTAGTCTACACATACTATCAAAGATAGATCAACACCTCTGAAAAACAAGTGTCTAAATGATGTAATTCATCCCTGAATCTTGCTTTCTACAATAGGACCCTGCTATCATAAAAGAGAATTAGGCTTCCAATGAATTAAGAATGAATGAAAACTGAATTATCTCAACAAAAACTCAAAGAGCGGACCTTAGTATGCTTATCCTTCTATCCTCCTCGTGTTCCTCCTTTTCCTTTTTCCTTTAAGCAATTTAGAATTAGTTGAAGTAGTTGAACTACTTCTTTAGTTAAGTTAATTAAAACTCAACCAACTTTTTAGTTAAGGGGGAAAAGTAATAAAATCATAATAAGGGTTTTTAATAAATAATAACTAGTAGGTGGGACCCCTTGTGACTCCCTTTAGTTCTTTAGCAATCATAACACAACTAGTTAATCAAACAAAACATCCCTCCTTGTGACTCCCATCATCACTTTCATATTTTGACAATTTATATCAATGATAATTGAAATTATTTCCAAAAATATATTACCCATATATCCAAAAAATAATGTGTTGTCCAAAATTTCAGAAGTCAATTGTTCTCAATCAATAAATAAAAACACTTAAAATCCATATTTTCCACTCTGGGAGGCAATATTTCCTTTGTTGTTGTTGTCACCCTTTGATCTCTCTGAATTTTCCTTAGGCTATGTGGAGCCTTTAGGCCTAATCTCATTGATCACATGAGAGCAATCATCCCTCAAATGCATGCGGGAGGACATGGATTTAGCAGAGTCATTTGAGGGTGAGGGGGAAGCAGTGGATTTTCCTTTTTCATCTGCATGGTGGGCCTCAGTATTTAACCTTTTACTTGCATGGGAATATTGTACTGGTGAGTGGACAGGGGTAGCTTGGACAATTTGACTAACAGGTGGAATAGCAGGTAGAGATAAGTTAGGCCAGCAACGATGTTGGGAGACTGTCGGGTGGACAATCTCTTGTAATTCATCGTTTTCAGGGACTTCGGGTTGTAGTGATACATTAGGTGTCACTGGAATACCAAGGACATGTGGATCTTGGAAGGGAGGCCTTTAAGGCCTAGGTTGGACCACTCCTTTCCCAATCCGGTTAAAAAATCCAGCTTGAAATAGTTGGCCTAACTCTTGTGAGTCTGCATCAAAATGTAAGATAACCTTGGCCTTCTAGGGCCCCTGTTACAGTTTCCTCTTCCTTTGTTACCCCAGCCATGGCTACCTCTGCTGAAAAAGCTCATTCCTATATTCATAATTGATTAGAAAATAGTTTCTTCAACAACTATACATGACAACTCTTTTAAATATGAAACAAAGTTTGGCTCAACAACATATCAGACTCAAGCAATCCAATCCATACAAATCATTTAATACTTGTCAATGACCAAGGGGTGAACAAGGGTTTTGGGATATGTGAGGGATTGTATTGAGCAAAAAGTGTTAAAATGAGGGGAAATAGATCATGATTACTGCTCACAACATCAAACAATCAATTGTATCGTAAATCAAAAGAAATATATCATTGTAATGTATCCCCGTGTGATCCTTTAACTGTCATAATACAGAATTTATCTTAACTATAATTAAATTTTAAGAACAGGGAGTGGATAGTGAATATGGGAAGGCGAGGGGAGTTGTAATGTGCGAAAAGTGAAATAATGGTAGGGAAAAAAACGAATATTGATCAAAAAACCAATTAAGTAATCCATAAAAACAGTTATGTATCCAATACAAATGATCCAACACCAATTAAACAATCATTGTGTGTTAAAACTTGTTCATTGTCCCACATTTAAATATTCAAACTTTTTTCATTAACACAGTGTATCATCATACTCAGAATCACTATGCCTTTCAACCTTCCTGTTAATAGAATTATTGTTTCCTTTCATTTACTTCTTTTTTTTATTTAAAACAAAACCCACATGAACACATAGTCATATTGTTTCATCTATGTCTAGCATATATTTCTATTAATATCAACCAATGCCCATAATTCATAATTTCCCAAATCAAACACAGACACGGGTCTTTTCCTGAGTTCAACGGACTCTTTTTAAACTTGCCCGATCTCATTCTTTTGAAAATATTAATTAATTAAATTTGCAATGAAACCATACTACAAAATGTGTGATTCATTTATGATGGTGCAATAAAACAAAATGATGCACAATGTCTCCATAAACCATACACAGTAAACAGTCAAATCACAGTCATCAACTTTCCAACTTGAAATAATCTCGGTCAAGACAAATTAAACACACAGCAACCACCAACTTCAATTGATACCGTGTTGTAGGAACACACAGAACAACGCATAACAAAAAGAGGCATCCATGTGTATGTACATTACCGTCTACTCCCAATCAACCAATTTACTCAACAACGAGATAAGTTATCTATGCAGTTGTCACAACAAAAGGAGGCAACAACTGTATATCAATTCTCATTTCCAATTACAACTTTCCAACAACCCGATCAAATAGAGACAAGACAATAATCAAAGCCACTATCAAAACCACTCAACCAACTTATGATAGTCAACAAGATACTCGACAAGAGTGTGACTGGTTGGGTTTATCAAAATCGTGCTCTATAACCATGAACACAAGAAATAATCAAGGGTTCGCTTGGTCACCAAAACACAGAGAGACTGGAGGTCAACCATATCAACAGTAGGTGGGAAACCTTTGAAACAAGCACGGTGGAACCACAAGATTTTATAGCTCTTAGCTTGTAAAATAGTGTAACAATTCAACACCAGGTAGGGTAGGAAATGATGCAGAGGAGCGGAGATTTCTCACTGGACAGTAACCAATACCAAGAACGCAGAGAGGCATAACCCTCGCGCTTTTCCCAATAACCGAACCAAATTATACAATGTTTATGGAAATGCAGACCCCAGGTATTACCAACAACCCTAAAGCATACTTCTTGGCATAATGGCCACCCCATAACCAATTGTGTTGATGCCAATACCATAAAATAATCCCACGACGAGGTGAAAAACCCACGAACATGGCTCTGGAGGATACATAGTGACCAAAAGGAGTTCGAAACATACACAACAACGCCATAACAACTGAATACAACCGGGTATGGTTATTGTTAATTGTGAGGAGGCAGCCAATAAGGCTAAACAGAGTGAAACCCTCCAACAAAATACCCATAACTACTTAAAACAATAGTGAGCCATCACAGTTTCCACCACACAGAACAACCAACGAAATCACAACTTCAACCATCAATTTTTCCATTTGCAAATGAATAACCACACAGTCATTCCAGTGAAAACACCCACGCGTTTACACAATTTCCAATCTCAGGAAAACACACACCAACACATTACTGAGCCAACGTTCATTTCATACACAGAGTGAATTCATGGATGAGAAAAAAGAACCATACATGTAACCAATGTCTTTAAAAAAAGGGCAAGTTGGTAGAGCATTTCCTTCTCGGCCTGAATCTCGGAGCTTGACCACAGCAAAACCAAATGAACAATAACCATGCTAGGGTGATGGCCCAGTGGGAGAAGTATGGAGTGACGTGTAGTTACTGCACGTCGCTTCCATCCTTCACTCTATTCAATTTCGTAGTACACGACAGCCAGCCAAAACCATACCATTAATCCCATGCCAGTAATTCCATGCATCGAAACTTGCACATATTTCTTGCCAATTGCGTCACCCCAATCCATATTAACCATTGCCACAACCATACCATAACATATATCAAATGCGCCCAATATAACTCAATATAAATTGTATAGCCACTAACCATTGCTAGTTAGGACTAACACTAATTCCTTTTTATTTCATTTGCACATAGCATAGCATAGTATAGTATAGTTTCTCTTCTTGGATTTTTTTTTATAAGTCTCTTTCCATTTCTCTTGTTTCTTGTTGTTACTAACATGTGCCTTGTGCAGGTGTAACAAGTAATGAATCATGGAGAAAATATCAAATGCAATAACAGTAAATAAAATCCATTCATAACATGGAATTTAGAGCTTAGAATAACGGAACCAACACATAAAATGCATTATCCATCTGCCATTTTGTCGCAAACAAAACCAAGACTACATCATCCATCATATAGAACCCTATAAGTAGCATCAAAAAAGCAGCATAAAATGTGTTATAAGACTATCTATGAGCCTCTAGTCTACAAGGGGGTCCCACCTACTAGTATTATATATCATTAGCATAGTTTAAATAATAGGCATTAGCAATACTTTGCGGGCGAAATCCTCGTTGTGATTTTAATCGTCAACAAACTGGCGACTCCACAGGTAAGTTTGTTTCCAACAGATTAAGAACTCATAATGTATGGTCTCGTAGACCAAGAACAGCGGATCAAGAAGGTATAACCAGAATGATTATGTAATAGGGGGAAGTGAGTGGCTTTAATGGAAAAATGACCAGGAATTAGGGAATAACTCATGAAAAATGTTAAGTATGAAGGGATTTATCCCTGTATGCATAATCATTCAACCAGAATTTTCTCTTGAGTTCAAGGAGAAAAATTTATGGACTTTCTCTTTTAACTCTCAAATGGATGAAGAAATGGAAAACAAAAGCGGGAGATAACCAATTTCTTTATAAGACAATAGTGAAAGAAGATAACAAATTCAATTATGCTTTCGGTGGGAACATTGTAACAGCTGTGTAATCTTGATTGTTATTGACTAACAAGGCCTTGCAGGAGTGTCATTGTGGCAGAATCGATCCAACATCTTATTCTTGACCAAATTTAAACTAAAATATGAAAAGCAATAAAATTCACGACAGAAATGGGACTGCAAAACTTAAAACAACAAAAATAAAATGACAGAATTGCAAAAGTAGCAAGAAGTTATTAAAAGGAAAGAAGCATTTAAACTACTATAAAAGAAGAATTGAAAAGCAGTGGTGAAAATGAAAACAGAACTAGACTACTAATATACAGAAAATCCAAACAACGTTAAAACTTTTCAAGTTGGTTCCACGTAGTGTTTTAAGTGAGAACCGTTAGTGTTGTAGGAAAACAATCGCTCATGTAAATATTTTAAAATGTAAGAGTTTGTACCCAAGACAAAAGCGATATTGAAAGGACCCAGTCATAATTTTTGAAATTTTGAGACAATTGATAGCCCTTTAAAGTACATGATTAGATCATCAAGATAGATATGAATAATTGTGTCGATCAAATCATCAAAAATTACCCGCATAGGTATTTTGAAGGTGGCACTTATATCAGATAATCCAAAAGGCACACGTTCATTAGTCAAGGTACCCCAACGAGTAATAAAGGTGATTTTATATTTATCTACCCTTTTTACCTTGATTTGATCGTAACCGAAAAAACCATCAAGTAAGGGCATCATCTATGACACTGCAACTTGCTGCAAAATCATTTCCATGTTAGGGAGAGGAAAGTAATCTTTTATACTAGCCCGATTTAATGCGCGAAAATAAACGCATAATTTGATCTGACCAGTTGTTTTCTGAAAAGGAACCAAATTGGAAACCCATTCAGAATATTTGACCGGAAAGATGATTCCAGCTTTCAATAGTTTTTCCAACTCCTTTCAAATAGTTGCTTCTAGTGCACGATTGATAGGTATTTGTTTTTGCCTAACTGGTTTTATGCCTTCCTTGATGGGAATGGCATGTTGTATAAGAACAGGATCAAAACCACGAAGATCCTCATAAGACCAAGCAAAAACATCTTGAAATTCGCCAAGCAGATTGGCAAACTTCATTTTCTCTTCATCAGAACATTGGGCACCTATTTTAACATTCTTTGGTGACTCGGGTGTCCAAATGTTCAAGGAGATGGTTTCACCCACCTTCTTTTTTGACTCCTCTTATTTATGTTTCTCTTTATTGCCTACATCACTCGTTGAAAATGAACTCTCTAGAGGATTCAAGCCCTTAGGAATCTTTCTATATTATATTGATATAATTTCCTTGGGCTTATAAGGTTCATTTTGAATGAAAGCACAAATGCTCTCATCATTAGGGAAGACTTGCCAAGATTTTATATTGTTAGGGATATTTGGACGATATAGAGATTGAAAAGTACAATCAGGTATGTGTGGTAGAACTTGTCGATTAGGAGAGGCTGCAAAAACATCTAATCGTTCAGCCATTGAGTTCAATTCCCTCTTAACATGAGTAATGTTGAAAGATAATAGGTTTGAGATAAGTGCCCAAACAGTTTGGGTGTATCGTTTCATCAACTTGTTGCTAGAAGAGTATATCTTACGTACAAGGTTCACAACAAGCTCAGAACCTCCAAAAACTGTAAGGTGGCCACAACCTAGATTATAGGCGTTTTTAAAGCCTAATAATAAAGCTTTGAATTCAGTGACATTGTTTGTGCAAGCAAACTCCAACCTGTAAGAAAATTTATGAAATTTACCCACAGGAGAGTACAAGATAATTCCAGCTCTATTACCTTCACTAGAGCATGAACCATCAAAGTGCATGTGCCACATACCATCATCTAAATTGATTTGTTCCAAGGGAATGTTATCCTCCTCGGTGAAGATGGAATACACCCCTAGGTCCTCTTCGATATGGTTCACATTAGGTTGTGGGACACTCTCTATGTAAGGTGAAATCCTTCCCTCCCTAAGGACTATGATGTTTTTACCATTCCGAGGAACATATAAGTGTGTCCCGTCGAGTGAGAGATATCCACCTGTCAACTCTTGCCAATCTCTTCCTAATATGATTGAGTAATTTCTTACTATCATATCAATTACCTAAATACTAAGGGTCGTCCTTATTTCAGGGTGTGTGCAGAAAACTAAGGTCACATCTTTAATCTCACCTATAGTCATTTGTTGTATACTATTATAAGAAAGCATTATTCTGGCATTTTCATTTGTACAAGACAATCCTAGCTCTTCCATAATAATCTTCAACATTACACTTGGGCCTGAACCGCCGTCAATGAGGCAACAATGGGAAATATTATCCATAATTTTTACAGAAATATAAAAAGGGGGATTTTTTTATAGGGTATCTAAAGTTATGTACACCTACTTTATTTACAAATGAATCATCTTCGTTTACCTATTCATAGAGGTTGTCTACAACGGAATCCTTTCCTTCCGTGAATTATTTTAGATGCCTCTGTTGTTCAGGGAAGACAACCATGTCCAGAAGGGTGGCATCTGCTTTGATGTTGGACAACTGATTCAAAATATTGTATTTGGAAGAGGGGAGAGGAGGGGTAATTCCTTGAATGTCAGGAACCTTAGGAACTTGAACAGTAGCAGTTGGCAAGGATGAGATTGGGCTAGAAGAATTGAGGGGAGGATCATATTTGATTTTGGGAGCATAGGATTTGTTCCCAGTATTGATGATCATGACATCTTCTGGCTCTGCAAAATCTAGGACAATGATGGTAGTCTCCGGTATTTTACCAAATATCTTATCTCTGGCACTCTTCCTTACCTCATATGTGGTTTCCTCATGGTGTTCCTCGCAAAAGTTACACCAACTCCGAGGCATGATAGATTTAGGCTAAAAATTATTTTCAATTGAATTTCTAAAGTGGGGTGCAGAAGAGGATGAAGCTCCAGGGGCGACAGGGGAGGCATTTCCCTTTCTCTCATACGCTATCATATGATTATTCATATCTTGTACTAGCTGTAAGAGGGTAGACATGTTTGTCTATTTAACCGATTCTCCCTGAGGAAGACTTGTTCTTTCGAGTTGGTCTTCATACTCCAAACATGTATGCAGAGTGGAACCGAGGTTATCAATGGATTTTTTCTCAAGCCTATGACGATAGGGGGAAGGTAATGCATTATAAAAATGCATGAAAACGGCTTGGTTTTGAGGTCGAATGAGTTCAAGGATTTGATTGTATAACTTAGTGAAATGCAAGTTTAAGGACTTGATGGTCTCACCATCCTTATAGGCGATGTTATTGTAGTCACGTAACTGCTCAGCTGGGATTTTAGGTTTCCCATAGGTGGATTTGAACCATTAGATTAACTCCTCCCAAGTAGATAGAATCTTAGGAGGAAGGTCAAAGAAATCGGCCACAACCTTTCCTTCCAAGGAATTGACAAATAATCACATGCAAGTATCGTTGTCATTGGCTCCTATGTTGTGACAGGAATTAGAAAATGCCACCATGTGTTCATTTGTGGTGACAATGTTATTCCCCAAAAACCTATGAATATGTTCTTTGAATTTAGGAAGTGGACGAGTAGCAGGTGTTAGGTTAAGAGGAGAGGAAACATGCCACATTGTGGTTGTAGCATCTTCTTCAAATTGAAAAATCCCATAATTTTTTATGAATTTGGTGGGGTTTGTGGTATATTGGACAGGGATATGGTGGGTATATAAGCTACCAATCACAGAAGAAGTTGAAGATTGAGAGGAGGAAGCAGTTCCAGTGCCACCAGAGCCACCACTAGATGCCATCTTGTGGATGATAGGTAAGGGAGGGAAAGATGAACTGGATGAATCAGACAAGGTTCTCCTTAGAGCACTTTGTTGGGTAGATAACACAACGTTCCTTCTTCCTATTTCAAAAATAGGATTAATTTCAAGTTATAAGCCTCTTCTCCTCCTAGAAACACAAGGGTCTAAGGATATGAAAGAAGGTCAAAGCTGAAGGAAAAAGAAGGTTATTTATGATTTCTAGGTTGTCTACGTCTAGCTTTCCACCATTCTTGGGAACTAATGTCTCATTTAATTGTTCCCCATGAATGATTAAGCTCGACCCAAGTATTAGCAGTGTCTAGAATGGTGTTAAACAAATTCAAAGCAATGTTGGTTTGATCTTGAAGACCAGGCTCAGTATTAGGCTTCCTTGCAACAGGTGCAGTCATTAAAGAATAAAACAGTCAAAGAATCAATATCATAAAAATAGATGTATCCGATGATAATGAAGCATAAAAATCAACCAGAGAGATATTGAAGATCTCCCCAGTATGGTTGCTAAATAAATGTTGAGGAAAAGATATGAAATAATCTTACTCAAGCATTTTCAAATCTTGCTTGGCTAAAGCAAGATAGACAGGAATATCACCCTATATTTATAGCCATCAAAATTTGTATCCTAATTCACAAGTATTGATTACAAGTGCTTAGGTTGATTTTTTTATAAATTAAAGATTGCTGTAAAATTCATTATTTATGTAATTTTTTTAATGTAACAGATGTTGAAATAAATATAGAGACACGATTAAAAACACCAAGTCAATATTCAAAACAGATGAGACATAAAGCAATCGTTTATTTCATTCCAATTCGTCAAAAGAATCGTTCTCTTTAAAAAATTCCCTAAGGAAGTTTTGGACCAAAGTCAAACTTAGATGTCCCCGATGAATCATACAAAAGGACTTCCGAAAGAAATTAAAAAACTAAACTTTAAAAGTTGGATCAGCTTGCCACAGATTGTTGCCCACTCGACTCTGCACAATAGCCTTAGTTAGTCATGAAATTTAATTCACAAACAGACAAGTCTACACAGACTATCAAAGATAGATCAACACCTCGAAAAAACAAGTGTCTGAATGATGTAATTCATCCATGAATCTTGTTGTCTATAATAGGACCTTGCTATCATAAAATAGAATTAGGATTCCAATGAATTAAGAATGAATGAAAACTGAATTATCTCAACAAAAACTCAAATACCAGACCTTAGTATGCTTCTCCTTCTATCCTCCTCTTGTTCCTCCTTTTCCTTTTTCCTTTAAGCAATTTAGAATTAGTTGAAGTAGTTGAACTACTTATTTAGTTAAGTTAACTAAAACTCAACCAACTTTGTAGTTAAGGGGGAAAAGTAATAAAATAATAATAAGGGTTTTTAATAAATAATAACTAGTAGGTGGGACCCCTTGTGACGCCCTTTAGTTATTTA
This sequence comes from Picea engelmannii, assembly GCA_009831015.1. Lineage (NCBI taxonomy): Eukaryota > Viridiplantae > Streptophyta > Pinopsida > Pinales > Pinaceae > Picea > Picea engelmannii. The sequence continues at coordinate 112,181 of ML789273.1, forward strand.
ACAATCATAACACAACTAGTTAATAAAAAAAAAACATCCCTCCTTGTGACTCCCATCATCACTTTCATATTTTGACAATTTATATCAATGATAATTGAAATTATTTCCAAAAATATATTACCCATATATCAAAAAAATAGTGTGTTGTCCAAAATTTCAGAAGTCAATTGTTCTCAATCAATAAATAAAAACAATTATAATCCATTGCCACTCTGGGAGGCAATATTTCCTTTGTTGTTGTTGTCACGCTTTGATCTATCTGAATTTGCCTTAGGTTGTGTGGATCCTTTAGGCCTAATCTCACTGATCACATGAGAGAAATCATCCCTCAAATGCATGCAGGAGGACACGGATTTGGCAGAGTCATTTGAGGGTGAGGAGGGGGCAGCAACGGATTTTCCTTTGTCAAGAGCATGGTGGGCCTCAGTTTTTAACCTTTTACTTGCATGGGAAGACTATACTGGTGAGTTGATAGGGGCAGCTTGTACAATTTGATTAATAGGTGGAAGAGCAGGTAGAGATAAGTTAGGCCAACCACGATGTTGGGAGACTTCCAGGTGAACAATCTCTTGCCATCCGTCATTTTCAGGGACTTCAGGGTGCAGTGAGACATGAGGAGGCATTGGAATACCAGGGACATGTAGAGCTTGGAAGGGAGGCCTTTCAGGCCTAGGTTGGACCACTCATTTCCCAATCCAGCTTGAAATAGCTAGCCTAACTCTTGCGAGTCTGCATCAAAATGTATAGAGAACATTGGCCTTCTAGGTCCCCTGTTCCAATTTCCTCTTCCTCTATTGCCCCGTCCATGGCTACCTCTGCTGAAAAAATCTCATTCTTGTATGCATAATTCATTAGCAAATAGTTTCTTCAACAACCATACATGACAACTCTTTTAAATATGAAACAAAGTTTGGCTCAAAAACATATTAGACTCATGCAATCCAATCCATACAAATCATTTAATACTTGTCAATGAGCAGGGGGTGAACAAGGGTTTTGGGATATGTTAGGGATTGTATTGAGAGAAAAGTGTTAAAATGAGTGGAAATAGATCATGATTACTGCTCACAACAACAAACAATCAACTGTATCATAAATCAAAATAAATATATCACTGTAATCTATCCCTGTGCGATCCTTTAACTGTCATAATACAGAATTTATCTTAGCTATAATTAAATTTTAAGAACAAGGAGTGGATAGTGAATATGGGAAGGCGAGGGGAGTTGTAATGTGAAAAAAGTGAAATAATGGTAGGAAAAAAAACGAATATTGTTCGAAAAACCAATTATGTAATCCATAAAAACAGTTATGTATCCAATACAAACGATCCAACACCAATTAAACAATTATTGTGTGTTAAAACTTGTTCACTGTCCCACATTTAAATCTTCAAACTTTTTTCATTAACAAAGTGTATCATCATACCCAGAATCACTATGCCTTTCAACCTTCCTATTAATAGAATTATTGTTTCCTTTCATTTACTTATTTTTTTATTTAAAACAAAACCCACAGGAATACATAGTCATATTGTTTCATCTATGTCCAGCATATATTTCTATAAAATATCAACCAATTCCCATAATTTGTAATTTCCCAAAACAAATATAGACATGGGTCTTTTCCTGAGTTGAACAGACTCTTTTAAAACTTGCCCGATCCCATTCTTTTGACAATATTAATTAATTAAATTTGCAATGAAACCATACTACAAAACTTGTGCTTCATCTCTGATGGTGCAATAAACAAAATGATGCACAATGTCTCCATAAACCATACACAATAAACAACCAAGTCACAGTCATCAACTTTTCAACTTGCAATAATCCCGATCGGGGTAAATTAAACACACAACAACCACCAACTTCAATTGATACCACGCTCTACGAACACACAGACCAATGCATAGCGAAAAGAGGCATCCTTGTGTCTGTACATTATCGTTTACTCCCAATCAACCAATTTACTCGACAATGAGCTAAGTTGTCTATGCAGTTGTCACAACAAAAGAAGGCAGCGACTATATACTAATTCTCATTTCCAATTACGACTTTCCAACAACCCGATCAAACATAGACGAGACAATAATCAAAGCCACTGTCAAAACCACTCAACCAACTTATGACATTCAACAAGATACCCGAAAAGAGTGTTATTGGTTGGGTTTATCAAAATCATGCTATGTAACCATGAACATAATAAATAATCAAGGGTTCGTTTAGTCACCAAAACACAGAGAGACTGGAGGTCGACCATATCAACAGTAGGTGGGAAACCTTTGAAACAAGAACGGTGGAACCACAAGTGTTTATAACTCTTAGCTTGTAAAATAGTCTGACATTTCAACACCCGGTAGGGTAGGAAATGATGCAGAGGAGCAGACATTGCTCACTGGAAAGTAACCAATACCAAGAACGCGCAGAGTCATAACCCTCGCACTTTTCCCAATAGCCGAACCAAATTATACAATGTTGATGGAAATTCAGACCCCAGGTATTACCAACAACCCTAAAGCATACTTCTTGGCATAATGTCCATACCATAACCAATTTTGTTGATGCCAATACCATAAAATAAGCCCACGACCAGGTGAAAAACCCACGAACATGGCTCTAATGGATACATAGTGACCAAAATGAGTTCGAAACATACATAGCAACGCCATAACAACTGAATACAACTGGGTATCGTTACCATTAATTGTGAGAAGGCGACCAGTATGGCTAAACAGAGAAAAAATCTCCAACAAAATACCCATAACTACTTAAAACAACAGTGAGCCATCACAGTTTCCACCACATAGAATAGCCAATGAAATCACAACATCAACCATCAATTTTTCCATTTGCAAACGAATAACCACACAGTCATTCCAGAGAAAACACCCACATGTTTACACAGTTGTCAATCTCAGGAAAACAAAAACCAACACATTACCGAGCCAATGTTCATTTCATACACAAAGTGAATTCATGGATGGGTGAAAAGAACCATACCTGTAACCAATGTCTTTAAAAAAAAGGGCAAGTTGGTTGAGCAATTCCTTCCGGGCCTGAATCTCGGAGCTTGACCACAGCAAAACCAAATGAACAATAACCAAGTTAGGGTGATGGCCTAGTGGGAGAAGTATGGAGTGACGTGCATTTACTGCACGTCGCTTCCATCCTTCACTCTATTCAATTTCTTAGTACACGACAGCCAGCCAAAACCATACCATTAATCCCATGCCGTTAATTCCATGCATCGAAACTTGCACATATTTCTTGCCAATTGTGCCACCTCAATCCATATTAACCATTTCCAAAACGATACCATAACATATATCAAATGTGCCCAATATAACTCAATATAAATCGTATAGCCACTAACCATTGCTAGTTAGGACTAACATTAATTCCTTTTTATTTCATTTGCACATAGCATAGCATAGTATAGTATAGTTTCTCTTCTTGGATTTTTTTTTATAAGTCTCTTTCCATTGCTCTTGTTTCTTGTTGTTACTAACATGTGTCTTATGCAGGTGTAACAGGTAATGAATCATGGCGACAATATCAAATGAAATAACAGTAAATATAAGCCATTCATAACCTGGAATTTAGAGCTTAGAATAATGGAACCAACACATAAAATGCATTATCCATCTGCCATTTCGTCACAAACAAAACCAAGACTGCATCATTCATCATATGGAACCTTGTAAGTAGCATCGAAACAGCAGCATAAAATGTGTGATAAGACTATCTATGAGCCTCCAGTCTACAAGGGGGTCCCACATACTAGTATTATATATCATTAGCATAGTTTAAATGGTTCTGTTGTCGGCTGGAACTGCACAGGATTGAGTGGATGGGATCTATGAAAGAAACGCATGGAGGATGAAAGTATAGAAGGGAATGTTCAKGCCATGGAATACAACGAAGGCGGAGATGGAAAGATGGTTGAAAAAAAAGGAACTTGAGTTTGCGCAAAAGGAAAACATAAACCCTAAGTTAACAATGTGCAAAGATCTCTAAAAATACGTGTTTAGAGACTTGCATGAGGTATTTTTCTATGATTTCCTACATTTGTTATAGGAGTCAGTATTGAGGTTAAAGGAAAACCACCCTACAAATTGAATCAGACAGCTAGAGTGGAATCTTGTGGATATCGCACAGTTACAGTAAGATAATAACAATTTCACACACGTAGTAGATTCTTGGTTAGATAGTATTGTTGTAGGGTTTATCACTGAATTTGCAGTAGATACCACGAAGTCCTACACCGCAGCAGAGCAGGATTTTCTAGAAGGACCTAGAGGTAGGTACATTCAATAATTGTATACTTTAATCAAGATTGTATTGTATAACAACAGTGTGATCACTATGGAATCAGACAATTAAACTTCCCTGTGTACATGGGGGAAGGGGGGAAGCACCGGCAGGAAGTTGAAAAATGGACAGGGAGATGGATAAAGGAAAGAAGAAGGAGGCCATGGACCCAATCATGATGGAAGAGGAACATATCAAGCATATAATGGAAAAATCTATAAATACACGCAGCGGAATACCCTACGAATATAAAATTAATAACAAGAAGAGAGCCATAACTGACAGAGAGGGTTTGGGGAGCGATGAAGAAGAGGTAGAGGATCTTCGAGTTGTGGAGTAGATTGAGGAAATATTGTGTGAAACATATGAAAGGAAAATAGGAGGTCGACGGTTAGGAAAAGAAGGCAGAACTCCAATCCAGATCACCCTCAGTGTGGAACCTACAACCCCATGTGTGACTAATACACCAGAAAGAACACAAGCGTTTAGACAATCGAATTTTAGTGGAAGAAAAGAAACAGGACAGGGATCCAATCAAGGAAAATCAACTAGGGGAGCAAGTTCATGAAGTAACAGTCAATTATCTACACCGCATATAGGAAATAGTTCAACACAGTTCAAAATGGTAGGACATGATCCCAAGATCATATTACCAGAATTTTGGGGAGAGGCATCAGAGGACCCTGAAAAAACTTATTCATTTGTGAGAAGATATGGGAATAAAAGCATATCAAAAATGAGGATACAAAGCTTGCACAATTATCTATCACACTAAGAGACCGCGCGTTGGACTGGTACATGAGCCTGGATGTAAACAGTCCATAGGGAGTACCAAAGACTATCACCGACATGAAAAAACTATTGGTAAACGAATTGCAAAATCCTAGCTCAGAAGACCAGTACTGAACAAAATGGTTGCAATTAGGAAGAAACTAGGTGAATCTGTTTGGGATATTGATCAGAGGTTCAAACGTCTGAAACGTAAGTTGAAATATAAAATTACTGACATGCAAAATAGGCACTTATTTGTGAACTCATTGTTACCACACTTGAAGTATCCTTTAAGATAGCAGAAGTTCCAAACTCAGGTAGAGGCTCTGCAAGTAGCCTTACAATTGGAAGAGAACCAATATCAATAGATATATCCAGCAATAGAGGAGTTGAAGGAGGATTTGAAGAATCTAACATTTCAATTAACCAGAATAAGGGAAAAGAGAAAAGAGAATTTGTTTGGTGTACACTATGCAGGACAGAAGGATGCCATAAGAATGAATGTCCAACTTTTGTGCAGTACATGGAAATAGGGATGTAGAACCCCTTGTCAACAGGAGGACCATGGTGCGAGATCTGTAAGACGCATGGGAATGATCCATATCATTGTCCAATGATGCAGAAGTATAAGATAGTACCAAAATTTTCATACTTCATTTTTTGCAAATCAATGGGTAATGATAATAAGTATTTTAGAATGATGGAGTTGATGAGAGAAAGAACTTCGGACACTTATAGGGTGCAAGAAGAAATGATGATAGGACAAATTGCACCTCAATTCATCCAGGTACCACCACCATACAACAATGTGCAGCCGCAGTAGAAAATGCGCAACCGCAGTACAATAATGCGCAACCACAATATAACCTCGTGCAGTATAACCAGGTACCCTAGTACAACGCACCACGAGGAGATCAAGGTGGATATGGAGAGGAGGATGAGGAAGAGGAGGATTTGGATGAGGTAGATGACCATTAGTGTGTCATAAATTCCAACAACTAGGACATTATGCAATGGATTTTCCACTTCCACTAGCGAAATGTATGTACTGTCGCGCAGCACACCATGACATAGAAAACTGCCCAACACTCTTGGGAAAGATCCAAGAAAAAAGGAACCAGAACAACCAGAATGTCCAATGGATTTCTGCAGAATCCAAGGATGATGGGAGAAACATCAATATAGTCACTCGAGGAGAAGCCAAGATAGGAGTTGATGCAGTAAAACAAGATCCAACTCAACACCAATGGGTTAAGAAGAATACTAAGCCACAGAAGCAGTTTGATGCGCAGAAAGAAAAGGAAACATTTAAGGATGCTAGACAGGAGTTTCGCAAGCAAAATGTTGCATCTACATCTGTCGCGGAGAAAAATCAAAACCCACCAATGTACGAGATGCCATATTCAATAGATCATACCAGTAAAGGACAACCTTTAGAGCAAGTAAGTACCTCAAAGACTCTTTTGCAATACTGTGTTAAGTTATTGAATGATCCATCTGTTAATGTTTTACAAAATCTGCTAGAAAGACGAAACATAGAGGTAAAAGGGAAGTTAGAGTAGAAAATGGTCAACCATATCCATACAAGAAGAAGGACAAGCAGAGAACTCAGACTGAATGCTAACATTAGGGATTTCAACATGGGATATATTATACTAGATTTAGGCTTTGAAGTAAATGTCTTACCTAAGAAGACATGGCATTGTATGGGAGAACCTACATTAGGCTATTCACTTGTCCAATTGAAACTAGCAAATAAACACAGAGTGTTACCAATTGGAAAGCTTAAAGGTGTGACAATATATTTGGATGGAGTGCGCACTATGGAATATTTTGAAATGATAGAGATAATAGATGGCACAACACCTTACCCAACATTACTTGGATTGGATTGGTCATTTGATAACCAGGCTATAATCAACCTAAAGACAAGAAAAATGACTTTTGAATCAGGTGAATATAGAGTCATTGAACCATTGGATCCTTCAGAAGGAGAAAGGTTTGTAGAGGCCACTTGTTTGGATCTAGAAGAAATAAACAAGTTGTACAAACCACCGCACGAGAAGAGGATTATTTCAACCCAACTGCAGATGGGGTACTCAGCTGGAGAAGCATTACATCATGTGCTTCCAACTCAAACACAGGTTTGGAGAATTGCCAACAATGATTACGTGAAGTTTCCACAAGGAGGTGCACAAGAATCAACTGCGTGGTAATATGGGTTGGTACAAAGATAAGAGAACCTCCCAATTTTCATGGGCTAAATGACTTAGAGGAATTCTTGAAAAAATATGAAGAGGAAGTGTTAGAAAATCATAGGCTATTAGCCCTAGATATTGCACTCAAGGCAACACCTGCAAGATGGTGGGGTGTACACAAAGAAACAATTTAGGACTGGTATCAGTGTAAATGACTATTGCGCATTAGATTTGGCACAAAATGGGGGAGTAATACAATGCAAAAGTATGATGGGAAAGGAACACCAGTGGAACACTTGGAGAGGTGCAGAACATAATGGAGGATGAAACCGCCAGAAGAATGGCCTCATCACTTTATTCATACATTGGAAGGGATCTCATGGAACTGGTACATAGACCAGGAGATGTGTAGAGGCACTACATAATGGATAGGATTACAACAGAATTTTGTAGTAACCTTCTCATTCGAAAATGAGAACCCCAACATTGATTCAACGTTGAAGCTGATACGGGGAGTGATATTTTTCGATGAACCAGAGGTTGAAACCATAATAGAATATCAACAACAGAACAGACAAACAGTCAAAGAGTTACTCTCATGTTATCATGTTGAAGAGGAAGCACCAGAGGGGGATGATTCGCGCAACATTCAGATCACAAAAATTGAGGGAGAGAGAGAGAGGTGGATGGTCTATCTCTGGAGTTAGAAGTATTTTTTGCACCAATCAAAGTTAAGAAACTCAACATTGGGATGAATGACAATCCTAAAATGGCAAGTATAGGAGACTATTGGGATGATAAAACATTATAAAGAATAAAAGAGTTACTGCGTGAATACAGTGGCATGTTTACAACAACCTTTACAAGGATGAAAGGCATAACATTGGAGCTAGGTGAGATGAAGATACCCCTCAAACCTGAGGCTATACCTATCAGACAGAGACCTTACACATTGAATCCAGTGTATAAGCAGAAAGTGAAAGCAGAAATTGATCGAATGTTGGAAGCTGACATTATAGAACCAGTAGAGGAATCTGAATGGATCAGCCCCATGGTAGTCTAGAAGAAGAAGCAAGGGGAGATAAGGATTTGTGTAGATTTTAGGAAACCCAATGATGCTTTCTTACATGACCCTTTCCCTACCCCTTTTACAAATGAGTTCTTAGAAAATCTGGGAGGCCAGGAAGCATATTCATTCACAGATGGAATCTCAGGTTACCATCAGATTAAAATAGCTCCAGAGGACAAGTATAGGACTACTTTTGCTAAATAATGGGGATCCTACCAATATGCAGTCATGCCCTTTGGACTGAAGAATGCACCAGCTATCTTTTCAAGGGTAGTCATAGCTGCTTTTAAGGAATTTATACATCAATTTATAGAAGTATATCTGGATGACTGGATTGTGTATAGTCTTTTGAAGGACCATGTAGAAGTGTTAAGACTAATGTTGGAAATATCCAAAAAATGTCAGATATCATTAAACATCAAGAAATGCATTTTTGGCACACCTTTTGGGATATTGTTGGGACATATAGTGTGTAAACGGGGCTTATTGGTTGACCCTGCTAAGATTGCAGTCATTGTGAATTTACCACCACCAAAGTCAGTGCATCAGTTAAGAGCACCACTGGGACATACAGGCTACTACATGAAGTTTATAAAGGGGTATGCACATATTACTGCACCAATGAAAAAATAGTTAAAAAAGGACACCAGATTTTAGTGGAATGAGGATTGCCAGCAAGGATTGGACACTTTAAAGGAAAATATGGTCACAACACCTATATTAGTATTTTCATATTGGGAAAATACATTTCATGTGCACGTAGATGCATCAGCCATAACACTTGGAGCAATTTTGGCGTAGCTAGGAGCAGGGGACTTAGACCATACTATAGCCTTTGCAAGTAGGAAGTTGTCAACATCGGAGTAGAACTACAACACCACAGAAAGAGAAGGCTTAGCCATGGTATATGCACTTCAGAAATTCAGGCACTATTTACTGGGTAAACACTTTAAATTGTTCACAAATCATTTTTCCCTCGAATATCTAGTCAACAAACCAATGTTGGGGGATAGGATTTGTAGATGGCTATTATTATTCCAAGAATTTGATTTTGAAGGGATAGTCAAACCAGGGAAGCTGAATGCAGGACCTGATCACCTGTCGAGGGTAACCAATGGAGGAGAACCTACTAACTTGGAAGACAACTTCCCTGATGCACAATTATTTTCAGTACAGGTAGTTGATGAATACTTTGTTGCTATTATTGAATACTTAAGTATAGGGGTTGCGCCACAAGACTTTAGCATTGTGCAAAAGAAAAACCCGGTAGTCATCGTTGCAGACTATCAACTCATTGCAGGTCATTTATACAAGATGGACGAAAATAGCATTTTGAGAAGGTGTGTATTGGAACATCAACGGCCCAGGATTTTAGCAGAAGCTCATGAAGGTATTGCATGTAGGATTATGGTGGCCAATAGTTCATAAATATGGAAAGGAATATTTCCAGAATTGTGATGTTTGTGAGAGGGTTGGAAAACCCAACAGAAGAGACAAGATGCCCCTAAGAACACAAGTAACTCTGCAAGTATTTGACAAATGGGAAATAGACTTTGTTGGACCTATTAATCCACCAGCAAAAAGGTCAAGAGAAATATATATCATTACCATGACCGAATACTTAACAAGATGGGCAGAAGCAGCACCAGTCAAATATTGTAGCGCAGAGACAGTAGCACACTTCTTATTTGAGAAAGTGATCACTAGACTTAGATGCCTCGAGATTTTGATGAGTGACAAAGACACTCATTTTATTAATAATACCATCAAGGATTTGACTAAGGAGTTTGAAGTCTATCACCAGAATAGTACACCATATCATCCTCAGGAAAATGGAATAGTCGAAGCTTTCAATAAGATTTGGGAAAACGCATTGACTAAGATCTGCAATGTTAACATGGATGATTGGGACTTGAAAATACCAGCAGTATTGTGGGCATACAAAACCGCATGCAATAATTTGATAGGACAGACACCATTCAGACTAGTGTATGGATAGGAAACAATGGTCCCAGTAGAATTTATGGTACCCAATCTCCGCATAGCAGCAATTACCAATATGACAGAAAGAGGCACAGTATAGGAGAGGCTAAGTCAACTAATGGAAATGGAAGAGGACGGGATTCTGGTAGGATTTCACCGGGAAGTACATAAAGCAAGGGACAAATCCTGGCATGACAGACTTATTAAAAAGAAGAGCTTTAAGGAGGGATACCTACTTCTTCTCTATGACAACAAATTTTCACAACACCCCGGTAAGTTTAGAATGCATTGGCTAGGACCATATGAAATAAAGACTACCGCGGTTGGGGGATATGTACAGCTAAAGGATTTGGGAGGAACATAACTGAAAGGAATGGTCAACGGTAGTTGACTGAAACTGTACAGGGACAGTCGACCTACTAACTCTTAAAAGTTACAGTGCAGTAAGAAAGTCATGTATATAGTGTACTATAGTAGATATTAGGAAAGAAAACTGATAAAAACAAATAAAAAGTGTAAAAGGAAGAAAAATGAATAGAAAAATAGAAAAAGAACAACAACACAAAAAGAGGCAGAAGTTGATTGAACAACGAGAAATTGGGAAAAAATTCATGCACAACAATTACTGCAACAACATAGAAAGACAACATGCTAGAAAAATTGAACTCGACGCAAATGCACGGAAAAAGTGAACAACAATTATGACCGAGTCTATAAAGTGCAGAAAGCACACGTTAGTTCGGCACCTAGTGATTTTTTAGCACATAGAAAGATACAAGCGCGTTCCCTAGCTATAATTGTGCGAAGAAGCGAGTGAGTATTTGGATTGGATAAAATATGACACCACCAAATTTTGGCAATCCAGGCCAGTACGTATGAGTTACTCGACAGGGCCAAAGGAGGAAAGAAAGGATGAGGGAGCTTGAGAACATCGTCGAGCTCGAAGATATTACCACTTTTGAGACAGAGTTAATCATCCCGACACAAGTTGAAGAGGAAACATCGACAGCGGCACAATGGGAAGTAGGGGAGAGTTTCGGAACCCGAAATGGTATTCCAAACCCTAATCTTGAAACACTCGCTAAAACTCATGAAATGATGGGTTAGAAATTGGGTCGTGACGAAGAAGAGGTTTTGCTAGCCTGGGTACATGGCAGGATCCTCTGGATGGATAGGAAGGTACAACTTGATGTGGAATTGATGGACAATATTACGAGTTTACCTACAGTATGCACACAGCTAGAAGAGTACTTGGACAACAAGGCATGCGAGAAGGAGATTGTTGAGCCGGTAAAAGCACAATTTGGCACCAGCAAGGGAAACAGGGGCATTGTTCTCAAATATATTAATGAAAATTCGACAAGGTTCACCAACAAGCTCATGGCTTGCAAGTTGCTGAGGAAATGTAGGAAATAAGAGCCTCCAGCAGGAGTCATCGCAGTAGTCGTGCAGTCTACAAAGGGAGTAATGTTCACTTGGGCGTCGTACCTCTTGAAACATATTTTGATTGATCGCAGAGATGCGCAGAATAATGGAACCGAGTTCCATTATTCTTGGCTCATCATTCTCTTAGATTTGGTAGGATGGTAGGAGACAAATTTTCATCCTTCCTGGATAGAAAAGGAAAGTGTTATGCGACCAGATATGAGTCCCTTTGGCAGGCCAAGGACGACAAAATTCAGCAAGAAAATAACACAGTATTTGTGATGTTGCTTGAAGAAATACAACAGCACACAGCCAATGTGTGGCACATTCCTATGGAGGTAGTTCAAGAAACTTAAGGGATAGCCATGTTTAAGGAATCCAGGAAACACATGTGGATCCAGGCCACAAGGGATCCAAAGAAGGAATGGTTGGGGATGCAATATTGTGTCACAAGAGAAGAGATTGACTGGATCATCAAAGACTGTCCAGTGTAGTGGAAGATGATAGTGGAAAAACCAGCAACAAATCCAGTCGCGACACAATCCACCAAGCCCAAGGAAAAGGCTAAAGTAATTCCCTCAGCAAAAACAAACAGCCCAACTCATAACACTAGAAAGGTTGTGGCACGCACCCATCCATATGGAAGCATCACAGTGCCAAAAATACCAAGGAGGACAACAAAAATGACCGTGACAAGCAGTCAGCAGGATGACAGAAAGGGGGACACATCACACACTAGTGAGGAAAGGGTACATGTCACAATGGAGGTGGGTGCAACCCCCAAAGACAATAAGGAAGACAGTGCGGGTAGAGGAGGCACGCAAAAAGAGGAATTATACCAAGGAAGACCCAGTCATCACCTTGACAGAGGATGATGTTGAGTTCGTTGTAGACAAGGTCTAGGATAGGGGGGAAGAGGTGGTCCACGTTACAAAGGCACAAAGAGAAGAGATCATGGAAAAACTCATATAATTCCATGAAACTCTACAACAATTACATATTCATACAGTACCACAGGCCACAACGAAACAACATGAAAAGACACAGCAACCCCCTGCACAAAAAGAAGGAGGGGAGATAGTTCAGCTAGTACTACAAGGCAAGGAAACACTCACAGTCACACGAAAACTGGTCAGAATGGATCAAGATATGGCACAGAAACCCATGGGGAAAATTTACCAATTAAAGGTAGTCATGGTGCAGATACCCACCAAGGCACTATACGGACTCCAGGCCAATATAATGCAAGAAGTACAATCTAGATCCCCGTGCGAATGCCACTAACTTGGAGGTGGGTAGGGGATTCGCCCAAATGTTACAAATCACTTGTGACCAATTGAACTCAGAGAAAGAATGCACTGACAAGCTAGAGCAGGGGATAATAGTGGTATACAACCGCATCCTAGATAGCGCGCAAGCAACAGAGAAGAGTGCAGAAGAAAAGATAAAAAAAACATTTCACAGACGATTGAGGGATATAGGAAGGTAATCGAGGAGATAGTCGAGAACAGAGAGAACAACAATCCGCACTCCAGATAGCAGAGATGGCAAAGGAATCAAGGGAAGTCGCAGAACCGTTCGACAAAACTGCGCAGATTTGGACCATTTTGGAAGAGGATGAAAAGGTCCAACAGTGGGACCAACAAGAGGAGAAAATCAGTGATTCCATACAGGAGTTAAAGCAACGGCATAAAACCATGAGCATTATGGAGCGCTTAAAAGGCACCCAGGAAATGAAGACTATGAAGACGGAGTTAAAGACAATGCAAACAAATAATCAAGAAAGACAAGCCCAATTGGAGCCCCTTCGGGAATAAGCACAACAGATGATTATGTAGCTGGAGGAAGGGAAGACAAGCATGGCACATGCACATTCAGAGGGCGAAGCATTACTACAGGAAGAGATAACAGTGTAGATAGTCGAGGCACTAACAGACAAAGTTGCGCAGGTGAAGGAAAAAGGAAAAGAACTAGCAAAGAGGTTCCACGGCTTGGAAAAGGATGTACAGGGAGCACACACCAACCAAGTGGCTCGAGAAGAGCCACAGGTCACTATTGGGGGCCTATTGGGCACAGGCCTATTTTGAGAAGGAATTATATTTTGGGCACGGGCCTATTTTTGGAGAAAGATTTGTTTTGGGGAAAGACTTATTTTTGGAAAGAAAGACCTAATTTTGGAGCGCGCACAATAGGTGGCAAGAAAGAAGCATGCGAAAAAAGAAGGAAAATCAGCATGCAAGAGGAAAAGCAACGTGGCACACCGGCAGACAAGCCTAACCGTGATAGAGTTAGGGTTTTTAACAAATATTGTAATGGCTATGAGCCTATAAAGTAGTATAAATAAGGACCTAGGAGGTCTAGGTCGAGAGAGAAGGAGAAGAAGAAGAGAGAAGATAAGAAAAGAGAGCTTGTAATGAGGAAAAGATGTCAGTTAAGTATTAAGATCTAATTGGTTGGAAAAATATTGATTGTAATAATTCTTGTAGAAGACTTGAATAAGTTAGTCTTTGAGGGTTAGGTCACAGGCTGAGGATCCTTGTGTGATCTAGTCAGCCTCACAAAGGGTTCTTACCCTCATTTTGATTGTATTACTGAAGATGCAATGCATGCAGCGCAAGATTTTGCAGCAGAATTGATAAAAGAACAGAGAAGCTAGATCTTTGTGGACGTAGACCCAGGAACGGGTGAACCATGGTAACCCTTATGATCTATGTGATTGTTAATGAATGCTTTACTTTTTTGTTGATCATTAGTTAAGAATGAATGGTTAAAGTAGCTATATCATCATTTATAAATAGGTTTAAAGATGAATAAACCATAGAAGCAGATGAATGATTAACAAGGATAATGCATAAGGAAGGAAGAACCCAATCACAATCCCCACTCATTCCTAGACTGCAAACACCTGAGTATTGCAGTCCCCCATAAAAGTTATCTTGGGTGACATTGCGTTGTGCACCCTGTGTGCGGTGTTTTCTTCTGGTTTACCGGGAGGGTCGATAGTTTTGAGGGTTTTGTTGGAAACTTGTTTGATATAAAAACCTGGGTCAGCCCAAGAAGAAGAAGTTAACCAACACCGATCATTGAGGTATATCGTTAACAAAAGCGAGACAACCCATCGATAATGATAATAGGAGTCAAGGTACCATGGTACTATCTAAAAAGTGTGAATGAATGAGTTGGCATCGAACACCTGGTAGAAACTATAGAGCAGGGGACATTGAGGTATTATCGCTTTCAATAGCGAGGTATTCTACCATTGATGACTGCAAGCCCCAAGGAACCCAACATAACTCTAGATCCCTCTCCCATAGCAAGATGTGTCAAAGTCGATGGGAGGGAACCCACTGAAAGGAAGTCATTAAGGCATCCTTCATCATCCAACATGAGGGGTGGCAGAAGGCCAAAGATTTGTAAGAGATCAGACGA
>ML789273.1:132936-148331 GCA_009831015.1 Picea engelmannii
TCAAGATTGTGCTTTGTTTAAGGGTGACAAGACTGCTTCCAATAAAATAGATAGATGTTTTCCCATTCTTTTTGGTTTTTTTTATTTTTTTGTCTTTTTCATGTTATAGAAGCCTAAAAAAGAATAAAATAATGTTATCATACAGTGGAAAGAACGAGTGTCACGAGCAAGCAAACTAGTTCCATAGTGCAAGGAACATACCTATGCTCAATGCAAGGAAGCATGTGCAAGATAAGGAAACTCGGGGGATGTTCCTTCCAGGGATAAGGTATCGAGATGCAAGGGCATAAATTGCAAGGCTGGGAACTGATAGGAATGCATAGGTGATTGGTTCAACGAGAACATGTTGAAGCTGACATTAGGCCTAAAAGCACGAGCAATCAATATGCAGATGCAGTTATGACTCAACTTTGGGAAGTAAATTCCCATGATGGTATTTTTCATAAGTTTAGTCTCAAGGGCCCAAAAAAGAATAAAATCATACCAAGGAGAACTTTTTTGGTCACTGGGGCCAGAGTATTTTGTTTTCGTACATATTCCAGTCGGTCCGGAAAAGGGTTAAACTTAAACCAAAAGGACGTCTCTTCAAAACCTTTTTAACGGGTGTGATAGAGACAAGATCACTCAGTCATCTTTGCATATTTAAGGAATCTGAAAAGAGCTTAACTATGGACTCCCTCATCCTTTTTCATAAATTTAGTCCCCTGATCCTAAAAAATTATAAAACACAACTTCGGATAACTCTTCTAGCTCGTAGACTAGAGTATACATTTTTCGTAATTAGTCTTGTCTAGTCCAAAAAATGGGTAAACTTGTGTTGGACAGACGTTCCTTCAGGTTCGTTTAATGAGTGTACAAGGAACAATGTCACTCAACAATATTTTCAATTTTAAGGAGTCTGAAAAGAGATTAACTATGGACTCCCTAATGTAAGATAAGGGTCCCGCGGGAAATGGCCAAAACCAGAGAGAGTAAGAAGCATGAAGTTCGAATGCAAACTCATGGCGGGACTAACCAATACCCCTAAATCCTAGAAACAAACTTGCAGCATGAGCGCCAGAATGCAAAAGGATTCTATACTAGAGCGCCCATGGAAGTTAGGATCTACCATCAATCAAACAATGCTTTTAAGCATAGAGAAAGGTTTCATCATTCGTTGATGGGGTTGACCCTAGGTTTAAACGGTAACAATAACTGATAATGAAACAGTTCGAGTGAAATGCACCCTAACGTAAATTCCAGTTATAAACACATTACCTGCCCAGAGTCTTGTAAAAGACTCGGCCAATCGATGATAAAGGTACCAAAGAAAAATCCCAAATCGACCTAAGACCTGCAAAAATGACGATAATGCTACAAAAATTTGATCATTAGTGGAAAATTTGGAGAGGAATAAGGAAACTTAAGGAAGTGGGTTTTCAAAATTTTAATAAATAATGATATATTCACCCATTTACCACTCCATTTTTACCACTTCACCCAAACAACTACCAAAGTGACCAAAACCTTTGGAGAGCAAATCGAGAAAATTTGGGGCTTGGATAAACTCCACTACTTTCCACCCTACACAAGTATTTTCACCTTAACTTTCATTTCATTCTATCAATTTCTTTCAAACTTCAAGCTTAAATTTAATTTATTAAACCCAACTCTGTGCATCTGCAGGTTGCCTTAAGGAAACCCGTGGATATCTGTAGCTGGTGGAAACACCAGCCGCAAATATCCTTGATTGTTCTAACTAAATTCCACGAATGCCCAAGAAAAAGTTAAAATAAAAATAAGAACTAAATCAAAATTTCTTGGAAATTGAACATGATGTCTATTCTCTGGAGAGAACGTGAACACAAAGAGGTGGATCAAGCAGTGTTTGACAATGATGAAGAAAAACAAGCTCTGTGTGCTTGTGGAATGTATAATTTTTTTCAAGTTGGTGGCATGAGAGTGTAAAGGAGATTATTAAATCTCCTAAGACTATTGGAACCCGGATGTCAAGGCATTCATGCTCATTGGACAGTATTTGACCATTATGGTTGAAGACATTTACTTCATTATCAGATTGTCAAGGAGAGGGGAAGTGTCATACTTGAAATCTTGGGGAGGAGGTCAGACTATCAATGATTTCATCAACGAGTATTGTGATGTCAGGACTGAGAAGAGTGGCTCTTAAGTGTCGATCAAGAAAATTACCAACTTGAGTCTCTAAGTCATATTATATACTCTGGATAAGATCATGGGATCCAACTCCTTACACTTGGCGTCATAGGTGAAAATGCAATATGGGGTTGAATGCCTACGCCCTAGTATGTATGACTAGAGCACTATTATGCTCAATAAAATGAAAGCATAGCTGAAAAATTACAACTTTAAGAAGGTGAAAAACTTTTTCTTCGGTAGTGTCCTATGAACATTCTTCTTCGAGTGGGTGCCCATGATGAGCCTACGAACACATATATGAGGACACTTGTGACCATGGCCTGCCATGGTCCAATGGATCGAGCTCATAACTAGATTAGGAGGTGGACAAATGTCCAATCCATTTGATGATGACTTCTTTGGTTGGTGGGAGAAACAAACTCCCTTCATTGAGGACTACCCATATGCGGACATCAATTTTACCAATGACTCAGACGTCATCATCCCTACCAGAGACGAGCTACAGGATATAGGTAACCTTTTGTTTTGTGTCATTTAATTTTTAATTTTTTAAAGTATAACTATTTCTATCTTTTTGCGAGATCCAAAATACTAACAAGTAGCTTACTTTGATGTTGATAGAGAACCCATGAGATCGGATAATGTCCTGTGACATAGCTGATGAGGAAAAGAGGAGGTAGGCATGACCGATGATGCAGTGAGGACCTTGCATAGCATGGGCTGAAAGTTGAGGCCCTCATGCGCAATGTGCTTATGGCTACCATTGATGACCTCCCCGTAGGCATGGAGCGACATGTCATGGGATTACCCAGGCCATGGGTTCGATTGTTCCGACATTTGGAAAACATCGTTGTTTGTTATGATAGGGTGCATCGGCCTCAGGCATAGGATTTATGTGCTCATAGCACAATTTTGTACTTGTATCTATGTGTGCTTTACTTTATTGATGATATAAATGCCAATATAACAGACAATTAGCATAGGCATCATCTAATTCATTATCTCTCCTAAAAACATGTTCATAAGTAATAAACTCAAAATACAGTTCCAGAAGACGTAGCCTAAGAAAAAATCGTAATAGCACTGGATCTTGAACTTGATATACACCATTTAATTATGAAACTACCAATTGTGAATCCATGAAGACTTGAAGGTGATATATACCATAAGACAGTGCATCTCGAAAAATCTCAATAAAAACACTATATTCGGCAACATTGTTGGTAGTTTCCCTAAGATACACACCACCAACCGACACTAGCTGCCTAGAAGGTGAATAAATTACCCAAGCAGCAGATTCTAGGTGTCTAGTATGGCGACCGACGCCATCCGCAAATTCAAAGTAAATCAACTATTCCTCGGGCATCTGCAACACAACAGAAGTACATCAATCATTAACCCAACTAAGGGACTAAAATCATAAATAAAGCCATGTACAATATAGATAATAAATACAAGAGCGTTAATGCTCATTCCTTGAGGATTAAGCATAATACTTCTTCAACTAGATCCCATTTCTAGGCTCAGACAACACATTGCCTTCAAAATCCGCAAGCTCGTAGGATCCTTTCTCTAAAACCTATCGCATGACATAAGGGCCAAACCACATGGGGTTGAATTTTCCTGCTTCCAAGGCATCCTTGTCCTGGTTGTAGACCAACTTAAGATCCCCATCAAATAACACCCTAGGACGGATAGACTTATCGTACTAAGACTTGACTCGTTTCTTATGCGCTTCATTCGCTAAAGTTGCATCTCGACGTTGCTCATCGACATGTTGAGGGTTAACCAAGAATTATTCAAGTTGAGTCATGTCTGGAAGGAGCTTGACTGCTATTTTAAGTGAAGGAACTTCACATTCAATAGGAAAAAATGCTTCCACTCCATGAACGAGTTGGAAAGACGAGAAACCAATACCAATTTTGACTGAGGTTCTAGTTCACGGCTTCAACTTGACCATTAGCCTGGCGATATTAGAGAGACGATTGTTCCTGCCTAAACCCCAGTTTAGATGCTAATTCCAACATCATGTGGTTCTGAAAGTGACTGCCATGGTTCATGACAATATCTCTCGGAACTCTGAACCTAGCGATGACTTGATTGAATATGAAAAATGTTGTTATCTCCCCATCATTGGAAAATGTTGGCATAGCCTCAGCCCACTTAGTAACTAGTCGACAGTTATGATAATGTAACGATTCCCCCTAGTCGAAGCCGGGTGGCATGTCATAAAATCACCCTAGACTTAGTGAAGGGTCCAACAATGATGACGGGAAACATTGGAAAAAGATCTGCACGCATTTTCTTAGTGAAAATTTGGCATGGATGGCACTTCTTAACCGCTTCAACACAATCTTTAAAGATTGTAGGCCAAAAGTATCCTGCACACAAAAAATTTTGGGTTGTTTCCAACCCAGAGACATGACCACCATAAGCTCCACTATGGAAATCGTTCAAAACAATCTCCACTTCTTCAAGAGTTAAGCAACACCTTACCCTCACCGATAAAAAGTGCCAGCGATAATGAGGTAGTTTTTCGCCATATGACGGATATGTCGTCGCTCATCTTTCGAGCAGTTTTGAGGGAACTTCAGAGTTTGGAGATATATAAGAATATCCCCATACCACGGATCAGATGAAGAGATGAGGAAAATGTGCTCATCCGGAAATGAGTTTGTCATCTTGCCTTCCTCATTTTCTACCAAAAACATTGACATCGGCCTAGCGAAGACTAAATAATTCTTATATTTTGTAGACGCAGAGTCCAAGTCGAACTCTTGAAGCACAAAAATCCACTTATTGTACTTCCCACTAATAATTCTCCTATTCAAAACATATTTAAATGGATTGATTATGGCGATCATGGTTGTCTTTCGCAATAGAATGTAATGTCAAAGTCATTGGACAGCATGAAAATTTGTCAGTGCCAGTTTCTCCACATGTGAATATCTAAGTTCAAGACCCATGAGAGCACGGATCAAGTAATAGATGACATGCTCTTGGAGCTCATCATCCTCCTGAACTAGAACTATTCCAATCGACGACTCAGCTGCTACTAAATACAACAATTAGTCTTGATTATAATCAGGGGGACTCAACAATGGAGTCAAAACCAACGCCTTCTTCAAAGAATTAAGAGAACGTTGTGTAGCTTCGTCCCCACAGAATGGGACCCCTTTCTTAAAAAGGCGCATAAATCCCTTTGTTACATTAGCATAGTTCAGGACAAAACGCCTGAGGAAATTTGCCTTTCCTTGTAGGCTCTAAACTTGTATGATTGTACGCGGGGGAGGCAACTAAGTTATTGCCTCAACCTTCAAGGCATCAACCATGATCCCTTTTGTCGAAACGATGAATCCCAAAACACGACCAAAGGCCACACAAAAAATACACTTTTGTGGATTCAATCGAATCCTATAGAACTGACATCGTTCAAAAACTAAGCGGAGGTGTAAGATATGTTGGGCCCTCTTGTGCGAGTGAGTCGTGAGATCATCTAAGTATGCCTCCACTATATGCTTTAAGTCATGAAAGGAAAACATCATGGCCTACTGGAATGTTGCACCAGCATTTTTAAGACCAATTGAAATTTTTCTGTAAGTGAAAGTGCCCCAAGGACATATGAAGGTCATTTTTCATTGGTCTTCCAGACGAATTTCAATTTGATTGTAGCTGGAAAAACCATCCATAAATGATAATATTTCACTCCCCACACACTCATCCAATATCTGATCAATGAATGGAGTCAGGAAGCTATCTTTAGGACACGCCTTATTCAAGTCCCTAAAATCCATGCAAACACAGATTGTACCCTGCTTCTTATCAACGAGAACAGGGTTGGAGACCCATTTTATTAGAGGAACTGGGTAGATAAAGCCTATGTTGAGAATCTTTTCCACTTCTACTTTTATTGTCGCTGCCTTTCTTGGGTTCACAGGTCTCAACTTTTCACAAATCGGTTTTGCATTTTCATAGGTTCAAATTTCGTGTTGAACTATTCGAGGATCAATGCTAGGAATTTCCTTGTAAGACCATGCGAACACATCTTGAAACTCCTTAAAGAGTGTCATATATTGAGCAATCTCATCATGTGAGCATTATGCTCCGATAAATACCTTTTCTACAATTTCAATATTCTTACAAATATTGACTTGGATTGTCATCAATATGTTAGCCATGTTTCCCTCATCTTAGACACCATTCCCATCCAAGGGATTGACTACCCCATCAACACTTCCAATGATGGATGACTTGAAATCACCACTCTCTATTCGACTGAGTTCAGGGAGGAAATATGATCTATCATGCAAATCCTCCCATTGCCTTTCAGCTCCGACCATAGCCTCGATGATTGTTTCGTCCAAAGGCACAACGATATCCAAATAGTCTTGGGAGATTGAATATTTTTTAGCCCAAATATGCTCAAGAAAGAGATCATCCTCCTCAATGATCATTGGAGTTTGATTTGGGTCTGTCGTGGCCTGTTGAACGGCTTGATAAGCTATTTGAGCAGCAAACAAAGGTTCGGCCATCCCAACATGAACTCGTCCTTCAACCATACTAGATGGTGAGGGAAGGATCAATGGGTCTTGCATATACGATGTTCTAAATGAAGTGACCCTATTAACAGGAGTGGTGCAAACATACGAAATCGGTGTGGGAAACTTAAAAGATCCTATAAGCGAGAGTTACATCCCACAACTGTTTCTCTCAATGGTCGCCTGGGAGTTTTCAATCTTAGGGACAATAGTCCCAAGATTGGCTGCCACGTCATAAAGGTTGGATGCCACTTGATCGATGGTCACAATTCTTCCCTCATGGGGAAAGTATATAATCCAAAAAATTGTCGAGATGGCAGTTGTCATGGCGTAAGTCCAAATTCTTCCTAACAATAGATTATAATCGAGTGGCAAATCGACTACTTCAACCTCAACACAAACAAATTTTCCCCATAGCATAACCGAACATGAAGGAATCAGACCATGTGGTTGAAACAAACATCCATCGAAGGCAATCAAGAGTGTAGGAGAAGGGGTAAGCTCAGGAGAACCAATAGCTTTCCAACATGACAAAGACATCACGCATGTGGAATATCCTTCATCAACAACGATTCTCTTAACTAAGCAATTGTTGCAAACAACCCCAATATTAAAAGCTACGTGATACAGAAGGTGTGGCCTCACCTCAGTAGCATTAAACTTCATTACGAGTTGAATAGAAGAATATGCATCTCCTTTGGCAGACAACAATGCAGTACACTGCGAGGGGCAACTTTGGAACATCTCCAAAGCGGGCATTGCACAAGGTGTCTAAGAAAAATATTAAACAATTGAGTAATTATGAGAAGCTCATGCATTTGGGTTATGCTTTGTCCTTTTATAAACGCCCTTAGGTATGCACGACACTATCTCTTTATTAGGCTTCTCTATGTGGAGAGGGACCTACTCTTCTAAAGTTTTCTTAACCTTTTTAGTTGACTCTGGATTATCATAATTCTGATTTCTCGTCGACAAGTCTACATCTTTTAGCTTCGAGGAGTTAAGCATGTTTACTACTCCTTTATATTTGTCAAAGGGGGGAGCACTTGAAGTTCCCCCTTGTGAGTTGGAGTTGGAAGAACCATCTTGCAAATTCTGCCCTTGTGGGAAAGGGTTTTGCAACACAAAAGGTTGTTGATTTTGATTCAACTTAATGAGATGGTGGCTTCTTCCATTTTCATACATTGATGAGTAAGGTGATCATCGTTACAAAGCTTGCAAGGAAACTTCACCTCCCTTTTCTCATCCTTGGCCCCCTCAGCATTCTTATCCAAATTTTTATTGTTTCCCCCGCAACCTTTCTTACCCTTGCCGTTTTTCTTCTCTCCGGGTTGTTGAGGACCCTTTGAAGTCTTTGTTTGCTATAAATGTACATCGAAATATTGGGTGGTGAGTTGGTCGATCCAGAGACTGGATCGGTCGCATGCTGTTGAATAGAAATTTTTTGTATCTAGCTAGCAGCCAGGTCTGTGGCTTTTGTTTGGGTAGAACCCACTATACCATAGGCATGTGGGTTGGACTTTGGATTTTCCAAGTTGAGAGTAGATTATGGCATGTTTGGCATAATGTCATAGAGCATGGCTGACCGAGAGTATATGAGCTCTAACTATTATGCCCAAAAGATTGCATGTTCCTCTAAAAACTCTCCCGAAGTTGCAACGTCCTTTGAAATATAAGGGAGTAGAGATTTCAGGAACCATTCAAGGAGGAACTCAGGTGGAACTATATCCTTAATCAATTTCTTCCTTCTCCTCCATTCCTTAATGTATTCGGAAATGTGAGTGGCATTGTCTTGCTCAAAATTAGCCACCAATTTTGTCTCGTCATTGTACCGGACATGGAGTTGGAAATGGTTTAAGAAAACCATGGCTAGGTCCCAGAAAGTCGAGTACTTTCCCCTCTCAATTTCAATATACCATTTGGTAGTGCCTCCAGTAAGAGTATGTTGGAACAAACACAAACTAATCAAATCATCATTGAGCGAGTTCGATGAACACCACAAGTGGAAAGTCATAACGTGGTCATGTGGATCCTCGCCACTTTTCCCTTCGAATTTTGGAATGTCTGAGGGTAGTTTAGTCAGGACCGTAGGCCAACTTGAGTTGTGATGAATGATATCATTCATCAACTTGGATAAGTCTAGAAAATGAAAAGTTTCCAGAAATGGTAACCTAGGCTGCGTCATTGATTGATGAGCGGCCTGAAAAGAAGGTCTTGGGTTGTAACTAGCACCAAGTTGCCAGAAAGATTTTGTTATCGAACCAAATCTTGGAATGAATCCTTGTTGGCCCTAGTTAAATGGAGGAACACCTCCACCCATATGATTCCCAAAATAAAAACCTTGGTTGACCCTAGTGGACCCCCCATGCGGAGGAACGAATCCTGGCATAGGGGTAGACTGATCGAGAAAGGGGTTCCCCCCTTACAACATACCTTGAGAGGGATTCCACTAGCCTTGGATAGGGGTACTCCCCAATGACTCCCATAGCAAGGACAAAGGTACTTTCTAGGGGGGAAATTAACATGGGAAGGGGTTTCCCCCTACCGAAACTGTAGAATAAGTGAAAGGGTTGTTCTCGAACCCATCATAAAGTGTGAGCGTGGTCGACATACACAACATACTAGAAAATTAAGGTCTGCTACCCATGGAGGCACCCCTGCCTCATACGGGGTTTGGGCCGGAATATTGGACAGGTCCACCTCTAAGGAACAAGGCTGACGGAGGAATGTGTCCTCCCCCCCAAGACACGGCTTGGTAAGGAGATGGAGTGCTCCCCATACCAACATTCGAAAACTGGGACATTGGCTGAGAACTAACCAATGCGTTAAGAACGTCCATCGACGACGTTCCATAAGAGAAAGCGTTTGTTATGGATGAAAATGGTGTTGTTGCACTTGAGACTCGAGTGGGAACGACAACTGGTGAGGAAATGTTGATGGTCGTTGCGACGACGGTGGATGGAACCACATTTTTCATTTGAGCCAACATGCCATGAGAAAAGATTCCCTCGGTAACTATCGTTGAGTTGGGAGTTGCAAGGGATCCCAACCCTGACACTAGTGAAGTCTCGTCCATAGTGTCCAAGTGGAGAGGGCTATTATCAGAGAGTACGATCTAGGATGTGGGACTTCTAGTTCTGAATCTTTGACTTCCGAAGGGTCAATTTTTATGATCTCGGTCTGACCAATTGGTACGAAAGTGTCAGATTGATCAAGTCGATGCTTTTGAGGGGGAGGGGGAGAATTATTCCTAATCTCTTACTCGGGAGGAAGGCCTTGAATTATTCCTAACCTATCTTTGGGGTGGTAGGTTGGCCACTTTGAGTGATTATCTCTCAATGGAAATTGAACCACCTTCCTAAGGTTGAACTACCTTCACCAAACACACCACTACAAATACCTAAAAGACAAGACGAACACAAACAACTTTGTCAAGATTCCAACTCAAGTGGATTAGGTATTGGGACCGGAATAACAATAAAGTGGTCTCGGGCCCTTCCGGATGAAGGCACAGGTTGATTAAGTCTCGTGGACCAATTCCCAAAGGTGTGAGAAAAATTATCCTGACCTCCATAGATCAGCCTTATTCGGTGCAAGTATCCACGCTTCGCAGGGCACCCTCCAACAGTATTGAATTTTGTGATACAAAATCTACGCCAGGTACCACGACAAACCCTCGTAGTCACCTTGTGATGTACTTAGGAGAAGAAACTATGGTTACCAACTCGCAATCAATGCTCGGGGGTATAGTCGACAATCGAGATCGAACATGGGAAGGGTAGCAAAGCTCAAATCCTCAAAAGCACCGCCTCTCACGAAGGTATGGGTGCAATCAAAACCCCCAATACATGATCTCTGCACTATGCTCAGTCCAGATCTAAAGGGGAATATCCTTGGTTATTCCTTACATGACCTTGTGTTTAACTCCTGTGTTAGAGGAGCTTCTGGACCAACCTATACAACAATTGGGTTCTACACTCCCTATCTCAAAAACCTATGTTTTTTTAGTGGTCGTGGAGAAATTTACTCTCCAACCTACACTAAGGCCCTAGCCTAAACTTGTTTGTTCGCCCTAGAAAAATGAAAGTTTCTAATAAATTTTAGTTATGCACTCATTTTAATGGGTTGTTCATTAGTCAGAAAAGGGTGCGGATGAAACTTCGGTGACGTTCAAACTGACTCCAAAAGTAAATGCAATATAAGAACACAAATCCAATTTCTTCAAATGAAGATGGATGCAACTATGCTTATGAAGCAAATTCTTTTCTTTTTTCGTTGAAAAAAAAAGTTTTGAGTGCAAGATTTACGACATCTTGAGATGCACTTTACAATTCTCTTTTTGAAAACAAATGCACACAAGAATGAAAAACTTGTACTACTTAATTATTTTATTTTTAAATGAAAGGCTACCACTACCAAAGTATAATGCAACTACTTGAATGCTCGGTAATTATCTCTTTTCTTGCAAAAATAGAAGGCAAGGATTCAAGAAATTAGAAACAAACAAACATACATGTTTTTTATCTTTTTCGTTTACAAAAGAAAAATCAAAACAAAGAAATGCAATTCTTTTTTTTCTTTTTGAAACAAGGAAGAAAGCAGGCAAAAAGACAGAAAGCATTCAGCTAAGACAGTGAAACTGGATATGTAGACAAACAAGGCTATTCTTTTAGTCTACCCAACAAACCTTATACTAAACAGTTCAAACAAATCTTTTAATCTTTTCTTTACATCCAACATTCAAACCTTGACAGAGAGAAACCAAATAGAGACTCAGGACAGTCCAGGTGACTGATCAAACCAAAAATTCAACCCAAAAAGGAAGAGAATTTTTTTTTAATTTCAAATTCACATAGGTTCGCGACTGTAACCAATGCAACTTGGGGATATCTATGGGTTGTAGTGATACAACACATGGATGTACGTGGGCTAGAGAGAAGCAACTCACGGATAGCAAGGAAAGGTTAGAAAATAAAAAAAAAGGCTACATTGAAACAGAGGGCTTCAGGACATAGCAACAGATCGTGCAAGGTTAAAAGATGATGTAAAAGACTCATAAACTAACAGAAAAATACAAACAAAGCAAGCAAAACACTTCAACCAAATTGACCCAACTAGGAGAGTCCCTAATGGAATCGCCAATTCTGATTAAGGGATTTTTCCCCTGTGATCGTGGGTCTGGATCACAGCAGAGCAAGACTAAGTGGCAGACACAACAGTCTCCCCTCAATGACAAGCACACAAAAGCTAAAGAAAATAACTACTTAAACTAGGAGGAAGTAGGGATAGAGAGGAGAAAAATAAAGTGCACCTTGTTCTCCGATCTAATGTTGATCTCGCTCCAATTCGTTGAAGAGCTCCTAATCTTCTACTGGAACCATCCTGTAAAATAGATACAAAACAAGGGTTGCAACGAAAGTGGTTATGCAATCAAAAGCATGTGAATATTATATGTCATATTCAAAGTAAGCATAAATATTAACATACATAGAAGACAAAATCTAAGGGAAAACAAACTCTTTTATTATCAACAAGTGGAAAAGGTAAGTTACAACCTTGTCCATCCTTTAGACATTGTCTTGAAGCCAACTGTCTGGATTCCTCCAGGTATCCTCAAGCATCAAATCGACCAATGTAATCTTCCTTCAATGACTCGGATAGGGATAAGGAGACACCCTATAGTCACATAACATGAGAGAGAAATGTTGGAAAAGGAGTTTCCAGACTACATGGGATATTGATTAGAGAATTATAGGGAAGGGAGGCTTGCTAGATCCTGGCAACATAACTTTGCATAAAAGGACTTGACCTCTCCTTAGCCCTCCATGATTGTTTTATATCTTCCCAAGGAGGTTTGGGGAGTTGAATTTCGTTGTGTATAGGGAAGGTTCATTGGGAAACAAACCCAACCGAAAAACCTGCCCGAAAACATGGAATTATTTTATTTTTCACAAATTTTGAGAGCATCTGCGGGTTGCAATGTGGAAATTCGTGTATGTCCACGTGTTTCACTAGGAAAACCCATGGATATGCTCTTAGGGAATGTTTTTAAAATATTTTTTGAGAGTTCTTTTGGGGGAAAAGTCTAGCAAACATTGGGAAAGGGTTGGGCCATGGCACAAATGCATAGGTGTGGCATTTTGAGCTATAACACTAGGTAGAGAGCCTTCAAGTTGTAGTTTATCATCTTAACAATAGATTGTTCTCTCAATTAGATGACCAAATGGTTAGAAATATGGAATTAGAAACAAGGGTGGCAATGAAAAGTAATTGAATCGAGAAGCTCACAACATAGCACAGTATCCATTTACAGTTAATTCAAGATTTGGCTTGAAGCCCTTGTCCCAAAAATTCCCCACTTAAAGACTTAGTTGGCTCTCTTAGAGGAGCGGTCATGGAGGAGGACGCAATTCAACAGATTCAAGAAAATATGAAAATTGAAGAAGCGGCTCTGGAGCCTGAAGCCAAGCACAAGAAAGAAGCCCATAGTGGGCATGGTTCCCATCAAAATAGATAGGCTTTTATGTTTTGTAAATGAATATTATTGTTAGGTCAGTTTGTTAGAATATATAGTAGTAAGGTTTATAGTTTTATGAAAAAAAATGTTAGAGAAATATCGGTTGTCGACAGACTCTTCTCAGATTTTGTAAATTTTGGGTGCTCAGTATCAAACTCTTTGAAAGGATTTTATCAACTTGTTGACTCACTGTATGGTGAGGCCACGTATTCTCTTAATACAATTTCTAACCATTTCAGTTAAAAAAAACCTTCTATATATACTCTTTCTACATGATTAGTTAGCCTTAGAATATCCATTATCACACTTTCAAGTTAGTTAGATCAGGGAAGATTCCCCATACTCTTCATTGGACTTTATTTCCTATACATCCTTCATTGCATTGTCAAAATTGGATGTTTATTGCAACTTCACCTTGAAATGTTTTGAGTTTCGCTAGGTGATTCTTTCCCACTTCGGTGAAGGATTCCCTTTGCAAGTTCTAAATAAGTGGTGATGACCTAACTCACCTGTTATGATTATTTCATGAATTAACCCTTTTAGAACTTATATTCATAGCTTCAAAGTCTTACACATGTCCTTTAACTTTTGCATCATTTACCTTAAGCTACATGTTTCCTTGTTGTCAATTTTGATGTCCTTGGTTAATTAGGGTTTTCTTTCTAGTTACTATTATCCAATTTTCCTAATTATTTTCAAAAGTGCTTGAGGATATCAGAGATCTTATGAGGCACGAGTTTCAGCTTAGTCCGAGGCATTTATGACCAACATGGGACCATCCTCAATTTTACGATTGAGGCTATGACTTCTAAAGTAAGTGTTTGTAAATAATCAAGAATATATGTATTAATAACATATGCACATATCTTCCGAGTGGCAAGAGTG
Source organism: Picea engelmannii (assembly GCA_009831015.1). Lineage (NCBI taxonomy): Eukaryota > Viridiplantae > Streptophyta > Pinopsida > Pinales > Pinaceae > Picea > Picea engelmannii. Next base: position 147,031 of record ML789273.1, read on the forward strand.
GATGGGGTTCTTTTCAGCCCTCTAGGATTTAAGGAAATTTCATTCTCTTGGAGCTTGGGACAGGCATCCAATAATCAAGCAAAACCCCATGCCTTGTCGCAAGGGGTCATTATTGCAGGAGCTCAACAAGTGCACCATCTCATCATCTTGGGGGATTCTGAAAACACCATTCGTCATTTTATACTAGGCTCCTCTCCACGTGAGGTCTGATTATGCTCCATCATTCAAAGAATCGGGGTGGCTCTTCAAGTTATTCCTCAAGTGAATTTTTTCCATGTTTATTGGGAGAACAATGGTCGAGTAGACCATCAAGAAAACATTGCCACTACTCTAAAAATGGGGGATATAGTGATAAATGATCATGTTTCCTTCAAGCCTATTCCTTAATGTTCCCCCTCAATCTTTATATTTCATGTAGCATTTAAGTGTTGACATGACCACCATGTGACGTTAAGATGTAGATGTGTCCCCCATCACCCTACTTTAATCTTCTTTGTTTGGTCCTGGTATATAATCTCCTCTCATGCTCCTCGCAGGATCATGGTGGGTTTTTTCGCCCTACGAGGGAGATGGTTGTCCAAATTTATATTAATGGCTCGAATTGGTCTCTGTGAAACTCACCTAAGTTCATTATAGCCCGTCTGATCCCATCTTATCTCCTGCTCTCATGCTCCACGCAAACTCATGGTTGGTCTTTTCGCACTGTGAGGGAGCTAGATGTCTAGTTTTGTTTTGTTGGAATCATGTGATCTATGTGCGGCTCACCGGGGTTAGTTATGGTTTCATTTTGTTGCACGTGGGATGTTTTTTTCTTTTTGGTCCCAGGAATTTTCATCCGAATCTACTCTGTTAAGCATTTCATTGTAAATTTTCTTGTTGGATACCTTGTGTACTCAGTTGTACTTTGGTTTGGATGTATAACAGAGCTTTCTAAAAAACTGAATGGTATCAGTTGGGCTCTTTTATTTTTGTAACCTTCAATGCATGCATTTGCCGCAGATTTTGTTAATTCAAAATCCACCAGTTATCGTAAAAAAAACAAAAAACATATGCATAAGATCCCTTATGATTCCAATAAGAGCCCTTATGATACCTTTGTATATGAATACAACAACTTGGAGGAAGTGAATTCATACAAATATCTTGGAATTGATATTCACCACAAGCTTAATTGGAATTATAGCATTGAGAAAAGGATTATTGGGGGATGGAAAGCTTATTATGGGCTTGAAAACAATTGTAAGTCAGTTGAAATTTGGAGTTGGGATAAGAAGAAACTCCTCTTTGAGACTCGTGTTACA
>ML789273.1:151863-164383 GCA_009831015.1 Picea engelmannii
TATCTCCTACGAAAAATTTACAGAAAGTAACCGAGGAAGATAATTCATCATATTCTCCTTCTCCCCGTCAAGATGGAGAATGCTCTAGGATGACTAAAGTAAGAAGAACTTCAAATGAAGAGGTCCTTCATAAGTAGTTGGTCCTACCAGAACAACCTTACCGTCTAAGGAAAGGTATCAAATGCAAGACATCTCCAAGAAGAGATAAGCATTCTAGAGAGGGAATGAAGACATTTCCCACTAATAAGGCTGATAAGAATTTATGGTCTATGTATCCATGTGCCTCTTGTGGAACTAATAACCATAATATGGCAAAATGTCAAAGAAGAAAATCCTTGCAACAAAAACCATCCAAGAAGAAGGCTAGAGGAAAAGGTCATTTTCCAAGACAGAAGAATAAGGAAAGTGGCAAGAAAGGATTGTAGTTCGAAGACGGGAACAAGAAATTTTTCTCTTATTGTGGTAAGAGTGGACATCAGATAGAGAAGTGATGGACACTTTATCCACACTTGTGTCCAAAGAAGAACCAGGAATATGTAAAGGCACTTACAAGAAGACAAGTAGCAACTTCAAGTGAAGTTAATAGTCTTGTTGAAAAAATGGAGAGATAATTCTTCTTAATGGTTGGTCTTAACAGTGTAATGCATGAAGACATCAAGGTATGGTTCATGGACAATGGCTCATCTCACCACATGACAAGAATGAGATCATTATTCCTTACTTTCTTAGAAATTGACAAAGATTGCTACATAGGATATGGAACTAACATCAGACAAGCAATAAGAGGGTTTGGATATCTAATATTCCAGCTCAAGTCAGGAGGATTTTTTAGAATAGAACATATGCTATATGTTCTAGATTTGAAAGTAAACTTACTCTCAATTTCAAATTTCGAAGATGAAGGATATGCAGTTGCATTCCAGGCTGGAAGAGTATTAGTGTATTCAAAGAAATCTACTCATGAGACATTAGTGGTGCTTGGTGTTCGAAAGGAGAGACTATATAGGTTGCTTGAATGACCTATAATTGGATCTAGTGGCTATTTGGATTCAACGTCAGAGTCAATGTCAGATTCAGATTTATCGTCAGAGGCATTGTTAGAGACAGGAAGTTGTGAGACTCCTTCTAGTATTAATGGTAGAATGAGTCCATGAAGAAGTTTCCTATCTTTGTCCTTGGATAATTATTAGAAAATATTCTATTTTGGAAATAATTTGTAAAATATGTATATTTGTAAAATAACAATGTTAGTATGCATATGTAAATACCTTCTAAAATTCGATTTATATTGTTGTGATAGAGGGCTTGTTAGCCATTCTTTAGAGAATTTTGGGAGTGAGAGAAATCTTGTAGGGATTTCTAAATCCTTGGGCTTTATTAGCCGCTCTTGGTGAAATTTGAGAGTGATTGTTGGAATACTGAGAGGGGGGGTGAATCAGTATTATCACTTTTATCACTTTTAACCACAATATAAAATATTCAATAATCAGAGCATATAAATAGTTACCATTCAATAGTTTATCATCTATGTTTAGTATATCAGTAGTGCATAGTAAAATAATCATAGATACATAGTACACCAATATTTATGTGGAAACCCAATGTTGGAGAAAACTACATAATGTTTTTCTTATATGTCATAAGAAATACATTCACAAGAAGCACCAACTTCAACTTCCCAATTTTCCATCTCCAACTGGAAGGAGGCTCCAACCCCCTAATTCTTAGGCTCCAACCTGAAGGAAACTCCAACTCCCTGATTTACCAGCTACAACTGGAAGGAGGCTCCAACCCCCTATTTACAAGTTTCAACCTGAAGGAAGCTCCAACTCCATAATTCTCTGGCACCAACTAGAAGGAGGCCACAATCCCCTTTCCTTGCCTCGTCCAAACCACCCTGAAATATAACTGTAGACCACTATGTCACTACCACATCAACTTATCATTGTCCCTGTCCCTAGACTGATATACCTACTGCTACTACCAATACCTCTATTGTTGTTACTGATATCAATATCTCATCAAGACTGCAATCACACATACCTCATACCAAAATCCACAAAAGAGTTCTTCTAATCAAGTGCTTATAACTCAATGAGACATACATGTTCCTGATTTCTTCAGAATAACTCCCTAACACACTCAATAAGACATACCTTTACCCTAAATCTAAATTGAGTTCATGATCCTTGACCTTATTGGATTTTTCCTCACAGGTATGCGACTGTGTGTACTATTTACCCACGGGTATCCATGCTTTTCCTCATGCAGGTCGAGGATGTTTGCGCTTTTCCTCCTGAAACCCTTGGATATACTCAAGGAATTCTTGTATGAAACCCCTTCATCATACTCTCAACTCTTGCAAACTCCTTCCTTCACTAGACTTCTATGACCTCAACTCACTACCTGAGATCTCCAACCTGTATGCTCAGAAATCTTCATAGAAGTGATTTGCAATGGACTCTTCTCTGTATTATATAAGATAAAAAAATTAATGACATGCAACTCATGTTGGCATGCAATTCACACGCAACCTGTTATCTTTTGTTTACTCCACTTTGATTTTCTCTATAATAGTTAATTATCTCTCCAATAATTAATTATTCATGCAATAATTAATTAATGAAACTCACATACAACTTGTTATCTTTTGTTTACTCCACTTTGTTTTTCCCTGTAATAATTAATTATCTCTCCAATAATTAATTATTCATGCAATAATTAATTAATGCAACTCACATGCAACATGTTATCTTTTGTTGACTCCCACTTTACTTTTCCATGTAATAATTAATTATCCCTCCAATAATTAATTATCTTCTCTTTACTGCCACTTTAATTCGACATGCAACTTGTTAACTCCTCCTTTACTTTTTCGATAATTAATTAATGACATGCAATAAATAATTAATTATCCCTGCAATAATTAATTAATATTTTTTCAATAATTAATCAATCAATAATTAATCCTTTGTTGCAACCACTTTCACTGGTCAAGCTTCTTGATGACCTTCTAGAGGCTTCTAGAATATTCTTGAGGGACCTCCAACTTCATAGAGCCATATCTCCTCAACCGTGAGGAACTATGTGGCATACCATATATCACCAGAAATGACATGATACGTACTATCCATCTATGAAAGTCTTACCTACAAGTATACTAACCTTTGTGTCTTTATTCCTCGATCAATTGTGGGTTCCATGACCAACCAATCACTGGATCCTCTCACATGGATCATATACCAAGGGCACCTCTCAACATGTATCTACCAAGCATGTACCGAACTCACCAACATACCATCACAATATATGTGCCTATACCATACCATGAACCATGCATCAACCATGCACGTCAACACCTATACCATACCATGTGCCAACCATGCACATCAACAACACTTGTATCATACCATGTTCCAACCATGTACATCAACCACGTACATAAACATGTACCATGATCTATACCATGACAAGTGTATACCTTAACAATGTGTCAATATCAATGGTAGACCTCTAACACGACAACCAACTATCCAACGATCTCGTCGACATCTCTAGGGATTCCATACTTCTCCAAGGTTTGACATCAATATCTAAGATCAATCTCCAAGGGTTGAAATCAATGACAACCAACTGTCCAAATCAATTGTCTAACAGTGAGAGGAATCTTATAGGGATTTCTAAAGTCCTTCAACAACAGTGTATACAATTGTGATTGTATTGTTCTTATTATCAGCTAAAGAACTACATATGGATCGAATTGTCTATGTAATATCATTCTTATTCTGGAGTACCAAAGGCGAAGGAATAGAAGAACAGAGGCAGTTGGAACATGTAGATTGAGAGAAGGAAGAGCATCATAGTTATACAATGTCTTCCTAGAGCTGGTAAAGAAATAGTCTTATTCATGTGAAGATGAAAGGTAAAATACTTGTAAAAATATGTTATGAACATCTTCAAGATGTTATGACATGTTCATGTAGATATGTACCTTGAGTAGAAGCAAGTCAAATGGTACAGATGTTTGTGGAAAACATGTTTGGGTTTGCTTTCAGGAAAGAGAGAGGAAATGAATAGGAAATTCATTCAAAGACTCCTACAGATACATCAACAGTACAAGAAAAGTTAAGCCATGTAGGTGAGGCATAGATCAACATTCAACTTGGTTTTGTGATTGTCGATATGGACTATATTCATCATAAAAGGAGATGGGAGTGGATGTTCAGTCGGGATTCAGATATGGATATTGCATAGCAGAGAGTCGGTGAGAAAACTTATGCTATGAAGAAATCAATGAGCCATAACTGGAGCTGGATCTATAGCCATAAACTAGCGCTAGTATCCAAGAGCAAAGAGTCGGAGTCAAAGCTATTTCCAAGAGAAAGAGTCAGAGCCATGTTCTAGAGAAGTAGACAGTAGTACACTGATCTAGATTGGTTTTCCTTGAGTTTATAAATCTGTATCCAATATTAAGATCCAAAAGATCAAGACCAGGATGGAAATCAGACAAATTTCAGCAAGGTGGAAGAGTGAGGAAGCCTTGTCATCATTAAGTTGTTGAATAAACTGTGAAAATTAATTCAGCAAGTTGGAAGAGTGAGAAAGAGTTATCATCACTAAGTTGTTGAAATATCTATACTTTTGGAGGACCAAAAGTTCTTCAGTGGGAAGGTGTGATACAAGAGGATCTGGAACACTCAAAGAGATATAGGAGGATCTAGAAATGCTAAAAAAAATGATCATCCCAAATGTTTTTGAAAATAACTTCATTTTGTAGATATCGATGAGATCTTTCCAACGATGCATGAATTGCCTCAAACAGAGTTTGTATGAAAAAGTTATGACTCTTCAGAGTTTTGGTCAAACAAGGTCAACAGGTCAAAAAAGGGGTGACACGTGGCACATCCATACAAATTGTATAGTGTTGATGTGGCAGCACCACAAGGAGACATGTGGAAGGTAGCAGGCTGAGTTGGCAGGTTGTAAATCAGATAAGGCAGGTGACATGGCAATCGTACAAGTCCAAGGTGCGCCAATTGACATTTGACGTGTGGCATGGTTTGCACAGGTGGAAAAATAAGAGGCTTCCACATGGTAACCTCCCATTGGCCTTTTTATGGTTTGATGTTTCAAAAATTTTATAGGTCAACTGGAGTTAAACCCCTGTTATTTGGATAAATCGGTGAATGTGGACATAAACTAATCTACCTAGATCCACCTGGATCTAGAAAAAAACAAGACAAGACATGACGCTTTCCCTAGGTTGTTACCATTGAATTTATCACCAAAGAAGGATTGTATGCCATACCTTTATATATCGCTTCCCTATATCTTTGTTGTCCCTGCTTCGCTCCGATGCTCTTGTGAGATCAGATCTATAATGACACAAACCAACCAAAGTGAAAGCAACAATTGTAGATTCAATGGAAACCTAAACATGTGATCAAGGAGTCATGTAATAAAACGCTAATGATTTTATGGGAAAGAAACATGTCGTTGTATCATATTAAGTAAAAGTGGAAGATACACCCAAAGTGCCTTGATGTCACAAGTTCCCTTTCGGTGGTCCTTTGTTCCAACACACACATACACTTGATCTGAATTTGCATGAAGATAATCCACAAATCTTGATGGACGAATGGAGGCCTCAAGCATCAATTGTATCACGATTCTTCACATAGTCTTCAGCCTATTCTTTGCTCAATCTTGCTTGACCTTGCTTAACCTTTTCCATGAGAAATCCATTATTGTATAAGAGAAGATGAAGTGGTTACTAGGATGAGGATGATCCCACCAAATCAGAAAAGCTAGTAAGATCACAACCATACGGACGCCACCTCACATTCTAGAAGATTCTCCTTCTAGAAACTTCATGAAACTTCTTCCTTTTCTTAGCTTCGAGCGTCGTCGCACCCTGCCTATATAGCAGCATGCGGAAATCTCACAGGTCAGGCATAGAGCAGCCTGTGGAAATCAAGGATTTATGCACTGTGTACCACTGTCAGCTTGCAGCGTCATTCTAAAAATGTGTCTTGTAGGGGAAGAACTCATCCATTTTCCTCATGTGAAAGATTGTTTTGGAAGCCTAAACACATGCATATGGGGTCATCATCAGAATGACCAAAATAATGTGTAACAACCCCCGACCTCATCCATATGATACAAGAGTCTCTACCATCACACCACTGGGTTGTTACTTAACCTAACATGGGGTTATATTTATTTAAGTTTAATATTGTATTATTTGGATGAAAAAAGGTCGGGGGGGTGGACCCCCAACCTTGGTATTAACATTGTAAACAATATACCATATGCCAACAAACCAATACATATATTTGTGCGGGGTTGTTAAACCTTACTTAATGTCGTGACTATGCTTAACATGTGGTTTCAACAAAATGCCATAACGTGTGGCGTGGTTGACAGGATTTAACCCTGCAACCCGCCATATCATGCTCCAACACCCCATCCAATGCACCATCAGCACCCTATAAGGGGCCAAATATAGTAAATTATATTTAAATATGGTTAGAATGAAGCCCGGGCATATAGGGAAGAGGTATGGGTTCGACCCCCAACCTAGCCCTATTTAAACTAGCTCACGTATCGAGGAAAAGACAAAGGGGTAAAGTATAGAGTAAGAGACATAGAAATTTATGCCAGAGTATAGTATGGTCTCTCTATTTGTGTGCCAAGAGGTGCCTAGCTATGGTGTTGCATTATTTTGCATGCCATTGAGTACCATGTCCAAATATAGTCATGTTTATACTCGTTTGTCTCAGTTTTTAGATAGGAGCATGATGATGATGTTTCTTTTGTGCTAAGATGTTGTCTATGGAGATATTGGTTCAGATTTCCTTATATGAGAGTTTGAACGCATTGTTTTGCGTGAAGAAGAGGGTCATTTTGGACAAGTTCATAATATAGTCAAGTTTATACTCATTTTTCTCAGAATTTTGAGAGGAATCCAATGGTAACCTTTGTTTCTGGGGTTGAGCAGAAAAATTGAAGAGTGACTTCAAGATTAGCTTTTGTAAGTCCATTTTTACTGTATTTTTTACATTTGAGATTCATAAAGAGCAGTATCATTGTTGAAGGGGACTTGGAGATGTAGCCTAGGACAGGTGAACTACGTCATCAAATCTTGTCTTATTCTAGTTATTTCATTTTCTGGTGTGTTATCTCATTATTCTGCAAGTTATTCATCATTTCATGAGGTTTTGGGTAAGTAAAAGATTCACATGTGTTAAGAAAATCAGTCAAAGACAATAAATAAATATTATGAATCGGGTTAGATGTTAACATGTGTGTTTTAATAATAATTTAGCATCTAAGGATTTTCGGATCAACCATGAACTAATGACCAAATTCTCATGAGTTTGAATAGTCCACTTAGCACTAGTTGCATCAGATGTTGCTCATAGGGGCACATAAGTGGGATTGAAACCAGTGAAATGAATCACACAATGTCAATTATCACATCCGAGCGTGCACTCCACAACCGACACTTCTGAGGAAGGTCAGCCATCTCGATCCTCCTCTTGCTCAAACATGCTTAATCATTGGGTTTTCTACATAGTTGAGCCCATTTATCTTGCTACCCCATTTGCAAAACCTTAACAAATATTGTGCCTTATAAATTGTTCAATCAAAGCTCCATAAACAATTAGTCCATAAAAAATTGATCTCTCAATATAAACCCTTTTAATCACATGGTACATAGAGTCTCTCAAAAGTTTAACTAAATGCTTTATAAAGGACAAACATACATATCCAATTGAATAATGCAATTCAACAAAAACTTTTTGTAAGTTGCCAACTTACGTTTCTATACCAACAAAGGTCATTGATGGTTGCTTTGGGATTTTGATCCCAGGGTGTGGTGGTATGCTCATGTTTGTGGAGGGTGGAGGACTATAGTGTGCATTCATTTGTTTTATACACTTTCACCTATTTTTTATATGGGCATTTCTTCGGAGTCAGAGATCTTTAGGTTATTTTGATTCATCCAAAATAGGTCAAGTGGTTCACCATGATGCATAGTTTTTGCATGTTGAAGTTTAAAAGGCCTTTGAACTAGAGGTGTGTTTTGCTTTGTAGTCTCACCACTTAGCTTCTTAGGAATTCTAGATTAGGACTATGAGGGGCAAGGCTAATTTCATGAGGACACACATCAACAAAATTATCACATTGGCCAAGGGAGGAACACTGCACCAATATAGAAGGTACTAGGATTCATATATGATAACTTTTTATTGCACACATTGTTTTTAGATGCACATAAGAGGTATGGCGAGATGAATGGTGTGTATACTAGAATTATCAGGACATTTCCCAAATGGGGTGATAATGCACCCAATTATTAAACTTTGACATCTCTTAATACTACACCGCGCTTCATGATTAGCTCGATTTCCTTCTCCTTTTATAGCATCATTGATATACAAAGCCTACCACTTTCTATCTTCATTTTTATTTTCTTCATTTATGTGCTTTTGAGCTCCAGGAGGTTTGGCTTTTGATCCTCACTACATTAGGTTTTTTTTTTTCAAAAATGTCTCCTCGCATTGTTCAGAAGAATACTAGGACAATGGCTAAGACAAAAAAATAGGGGCTAAGACTCCCAAAAAATCCCTCACGACCCCACCCAAGCCCATGAGATCTACCCCATTGAAGGTAGAGCCTGAGGCAATTGAGAAAGAAAAGTTGAAGCTCTCGCCCATTGTTGAAGTTTTGAAATCTAAAGAGAAATTTGTTGGGCCATTTTAAGATGTAAACAAACCGAGTGTTGAATCTAAGTAGGAGAAATAAATTACCGTAGAGGATGCCAACAAGGAGAAAAAATGTCAGGTTATCATTCTTTTTGTTTTTTTTTAGTAAAATTTAAATCTGAGGATCTTTCTAAAACTACATAGAGAGCTAGGGATTGCACTGCATAACATGGACTTCCTTTCGAGTTCACTATTCTACCAAAATTGCAACCTATCTCATCCCCTTTTGAAATTTATTATTTGGGTTGAGCAAGCCATAATGAGAAAGAAAACCTAGTGAATGGCTTAATACCCCATTGTCCTTGTTCTATTTTATTAGGGACCTAACCTCCCTAACCACTCACATAGGTAGAATAATATATTTTCCATGTAATAAAGGTCGATATTAATAAATAAGGCCTAGTTAATAATGTGAACATGTCTAATGTAAGAAAACGCAATAGAAGCTTTCGCTTCTAGAAAGATCTTCCTTTAGATTGTTCTTTTGAAGATAGATTTTGTATAAATAGGAGTAGAAGGCATGAGAAAGATTTGTATTGAGAATTATCGTAATAGAGTGTTTCTCTACTGGAGGTTTCCCCCTCGAAGAGGCAATTGATCATTGTTTTCTATCAATAAAGGTATCATTTTTGGTATTGTGGTTCTTTACATTTTGTTGTTCGGCTGGTATTTTCTGCAGTATTTCTGTTTTCTACTCATTATAATAGATCGGGTACCTAACAAGTGGTATCAGAGCACTTTCCTCTGTGAAAACCATGGGAATTTTTTTCCCAAGGTAGAGATGTGTATTTCCAACGCCTTTAAAGCACAAATATATATCATTCAGCAGGTAAAATTGTGGTGGGGAACACTACACGCAGGCAATACAGATGGTTTCACGGGTTTTTCTAGAAACCAAAGTTTCACCTTGTTAGAAACCTTTATAACACCTTGTTATCACACAAGTTGTAGGTTGGGAAAATCCCGATCCAACCACCAAATGGTGACAACTTTGAGAACACCTACCCACTGTCACCTTAGGTAGGTATTCTCGTCGTTTTAGAGATGATAGAATCACCTCAAGGGGGGAATCTCGGTGACCCTAGGGGAAATGAGATGAAAAGTGAAGTGATGAAGGGATTTCCCCCTGTAGTTCAAGGTAGAAGATGTGGAAAGGCTTGGGAAAGTGTCTAAGTGGTAGCCAATGGTTGCCAAGAGATAAGAACAACCGCAAAGAATGTTGTACCTGCCCGAGACACAAGAACAAGCCAAGCATATATGTATAATGTTAGGTGGACAAGAAAGTTAAGATTGTTCTCCCTAATTGCAGTAGTAAACAACAATGTATATCAGCAAAGGAATAAGTATTAAATCTTCCAAACAATTGCTAAAATTCCCATGAAAGATGGTAGAGATAAGTTAGATAAACATTAATGATACTCAAGAATGAAAGCACAAGACTTTAGCAATGAAACAAGGTTGTAACAAAAGGTGTTTGCAGAGATATTTTGCAGCCTTGTGGCTGTAGAAAAATAGTTGTTATAGTGGTAAATCCAACCACCAAAACTCACAAAGAATCCACCCAAAAGTTGCGCTATATCAAGTGGAAAAGTGTGGCAAACTCTTGGCAAATTCTGTCGGTTTAAAAGCAAGTTATCAATGAAAAAGTGTTAGGGTTTATGCAGCCCTTATGGATATATATGAAGTTTTATAATAGAATAAAGAAGTACTTGAGCAAATATGATGCCCTAGTTGCTCAATCAAGCATATATAGCAAAGAATTGATTCCAACTTAGATAACCTTCAAATCATAAAATTTCACGTTAACCAATGCAATATTTTATTTCTCCAATGAAATTATACTAGTGCCTTTAGATATTGGGCTATGGAGTCAAGTAAATAAAGAGATAAATAAACCTATATCCTTGGGGGTGTAAACCCTCTTACTCCCCAAGGCAATCAAATGTTAAGCTAGGAGATACTAGGAGGGTGTAAACCCTTTTACTTCTCCTACTAAAACCTTGTGCAACAAATAACTTCTAGACAAAATAATAGATAATGGTGGGGTTGTAAATCCTTATACTCACCAAGAAATCTATCAAATCAAACTTGTGACTAAGCAATGAAGCATCAACATGATAAATTCTTACCTAGCTCAAGAAATGACAAGATAAATCTCTTCTTACCAAGATAAATCCACCACACATGCCAAAGAAAATCTCCAAGAAGGGTAGCGCACTACTTCTTCCACCAATAACATAAATAAACCAAGATAAAAAGAACAAGAGAGAGAAGGTTTCCCAAGGAGGGCACATATTTCAGCCAAGTACTTCTCACAATGGGAGAGTTATGTTATGAAAAGATATTTGCATACTCTCTATTTATACAAAATGTCTAAAACATAGTTTGTCCACTTAATTACGGTAAAACATAAGATAAGGGGTCAACAACCATTATCTTACCCCTTTACACAAATAATAATATTTAATTTTCACTCTTGCACATTAGAAACCCTAAAATAAGATGATGTCACCCCTTTAGGGAGACGTTTTGGCACTTGGAGCAAGTCGTTGGAGTTGGGGAAGCATGACTAGGCCTCCAAAGGCCACTTGTCATTCATCCAAGCCCCTTATTCATGATTTAAAGCCTCCTTCCTTCAAAACATGCCATGTGCCAATGACCAACACCTCCATCACCACAAACCATATCCCTAGTGACGTCAAGCCTCAAGAAGTGACATTTTTCCCCTCCTAGGCTAGTCGTTGGCATGTGAGGGATAGGTCATGTCTTCCAAGGTGTCTTATAGGCCTCCAAAGGCAAATCATCATGATCCAACATGTGGGCCCTTGGCATCCAATCTATGGGATTCAAGCCCCATGGAAGCCCAAGCTAGGCTTGTTCCTCCAAAACTGTCCACCAAACAAGGTCCTACAAAACAAATAGGCATGTCGTCCAAGGGTCTCAAGTCAAAATATCATGGCAAGTGAAAAACACATCTAATAAATAAGGCACCTAAACATGAGCATCAAAACTACCTCATCAAATTAAACAAATGCTCCAAGACCTTATACAAATGACCAAGTTTAGGTATGGGAGGGGTGTCATAAAAGTCCTATTGGGTAGACCAAAACCCTCAAGTAGGGGATGCCCCTTTAAGGTCATGTAGTGGATGATGAGGTGGATAGGGGGTTAGATTACATAGGTCAATGAGTTTCATGACATACAAGGGATCGTACTATCTCATTTATGGGTGCCTTTGTAGGGGGCGTGTTGCACCTTCTTCCTTAATGCAACCTTTTTCCAAGCCCATTTATTGCCATTTATTATAATCAATGATCCAAACATGTGTGCACTCCCAATAGTGAATCAATTAGCTTGGGGAGCAGTAACAAAGTGTCACTTGAAAGAAGAGGTCCACAAAGTGCCATAGGGGTAACCATGTAAAGAGTTGTAACGCACTTGTGTTGATCTTATATTCAAGCGGGATATTTATTATGTGTTTGATATTGTGCAGGTCTTCAATTCTTTTAGAGCAACAACTCATCCTTCTCAAGACTTGTGGGAGAGCATCTAGAAGGTTTACATTTTAGGCTCTTATATTTTGCCAACAACCACCCCCCTGGGCCTTCAGCCCCTTCTTCCCATGAAATGTGATACGTGCCCTTCTTGGGTCATGATGGGTGTTATATATGCACTAAAAACATACTAAAAACCCTCAATTAAATTATCAACCCGGGGTAAGTAAACTTAGAGTTGTAGAAAAATATATG
>ML789273.1:166273-181230 GCA_009831015.1 Picea engelmannii
GTTTTATCATAAAATTCTTCAAAAAGCTTCTTTAAAAGATGAAAAGGGCATATGTACATGTGGAAAAAGTGTATAATAATCGTCATAAAAGTGATCATATCTTGGTCCCAACAGGTCACTAAAGTCAAAGGGCCTAGAAGAGGGAAATGTGATGGGAGTGTAATGACCGGAAAGTGGTAAGTATTGTTGGGAATGGTATGATAACCTCTTATAGGACCCCTAGTTTCAACCCTTCCCCAAACGTTGGCCACTTACAAGGAAATCTATGACACTCACTAAGGTGAAACAAGGTCAAAAGAATAATGTCCAAGCAGGTGTTATATAATGAAAAGTAGCTTAAATACACATGTTTAAATGCCTTAGATATTAGGGTGATTACCTGCCACAATGCCTGACTTGTACCGCATGGAGCAAGACCCATGTGTCGTCCATAAGCTAGTTGGTGTGGTGGATGCGCTAACAATGGATCCAAACTGCGGTGATAGAGCGGGTTTCCATATGTGCAAGTGGACACTACTAGTCACGTGGTCTCTTTGCACTCCATATCTTCAACCTGAGGGCCTCGAGACATCTTCTCCTTAGTTATCCCACAAAATGTGGATAACATCTGGCTCCTACTTGGGGACATGCGCTCGCCCTAGAGTGCATGAGAACCGCATCATCTCCTCGTAGACATGTTCCTACTTACCTGGGACTTCGGGGCCCTGAAGATCAAGCAATAGGTGATGTCAGGTGAAGTCATACAACCATTGCAATCAGTTGATCATCTCGTCAAATTATCTCCCCCTGTGCTTAATTATGTAAAACAACAAAGACAAGTCAAGCACGATATGATCATGATCATAAATAGATATATAATCAATCGTGAAATGAAATGAAGAGAGATGGGTGGGAGGGAGGAAGTCCTGCTGGAAAAAAAAATCATGAGCCTGATCATGCTACCTGAAAGTGTAACCACAAGCCCGATCAATCCATCTCTGAAGAGGGCTACCGCATGTAGATGATGGATCATCTTCATCTCCATTAGTATGACCACTACTTCCTGAAGATCGAGAAGATATGAGAGATCCCAAGAAGACCTCATAATTTTCCTGAGAAGGAGGAACGAGGTAAGGGATAGGCTCAGGTCTGGATAAATAAAGACATGGCCTCTTCATTTGTGAATCCTTGTAGAAATACCCAATATGAAAATACTTTTGCTTTGTAAGGTGAGCCTTTGATTGCTCTGGGATAGCCATGTCCTAGTGTTCATCTGAAATTGAGGTTGGAGGTGGTTGAAAATCCTCATAGAACAAGTCTGTATCCCCAAAAGGATATGCATCACAAGTCCCAACAGATGACTGAAAATCAACATGAAAATGCTACAATCGGTCATCCTTGAATAAATCTGTAATCATATCATCATCAGGTTTCCACACATCTTAATCATATACGCATGAAGACCAGTCCTTTGAGGATGACAAATCAACCCCTTTTGCTTGAATGCTACCCTAAATGTCGTAAATGGGGTCTCCATCAAAATTGAAATGACCCAAATCCCATCTGTGTCTCTCAATCTGTATGAAAGCATCTATATGCTCATCAACCATATATGAGGGTTCTTTCACAAGACTGTCAATATGACATAAAATGACCATCTCTTTGTCTTCGTGTGTAGGAATAACAAAGGCTAGGGAGGATTCGTTTGGATCTCCAAATTCTTCATCACTGAGGTTGATTGCTTCTTCAAACTCACGTGCATAAGGAAAACAAGGCAAAACGACATCATCTTCTTCAGGCGAGAACACGGATATCAACGTCTCCTTCTACACATCTAGATGTTGTACTTTATCAAAGTCTTCTTCTTCTTGGAAACTTTCTCCATGAATCTGTTCTTTAATCGAACCTTGGTTATATTTAATAGGATAAGAGAATTGACCATCTTGATCTTGATCTCTAACGGGTTTGTGGACTTCCTCAGGCATGGAGAGAGGTTAATCATCATTTGGGAAGTTCTCATGATACCCATACTTCTCGATCACAACGTCATATAATGAATTTGTTCCATAATATGCAATGGTCACTTCCCAGGTTGAGTTTAGGGTAGGCCTTTCCTCATAGTTTTTGAGGATGGCATCATACTTTTCTTCTCTCTGTTGAAAAAAATTAACTAGAAAGACCTTGTTAGGACAAAGTTCTATGAGTTTTTCACAAAATTCGTAATCTTCTTCTATGCTTTCCTTGAGGCACTCAAAAATTTCCTCATTGTTGTTATCAACTTATTGCCGTTCAACTGTTGTTTCAACAAACTTTGGAAGAAGCGTCTCTGTCAAGCCTTCAATAGGATCAAGGTCAAATCCTTCTCTCAAAAAAGGATCCTCCGGGTCCTAAATTCTATCTTCAATACTTTTAGCTTCTTGTCCCCAACGTTTAAGGAACTCTCTGATGAGGATCGTTAAACAAGATATACTTATTTCCTTACAAGAATTCTTGATACAATCCCTTTGTTCATTTCCCAAGTATAGCAAGAACAATTATAGGCATACATCCTCATGTAGTACATTCTCGTAGTAGATGCATCTGGTAAACTCAACAACATGTGCTACGGCCGACAATGAATTGCCATCGAACTTTGGGGACATTGAATTGGTTTATCGAGCACTTGTTTGGATATCTGTCAATAGCTTCGAGACCCAAGGCCTTGTATGCTTCATGAACGTTCCAGAAATCCATGTTTCCATTACTTAGGGTAATACCTCAATGGAGTCGCCAGATGAGTTCAAGACTCATCAAAGGGTGGAAAGGGATAATCAGGGAAAGGTGGGTTCTTGGAAGGTGGAGTTGCCAAATGAGCTTCAAGAAAAGCTCATCAAGGGTGGAAAGGGAACATCCTTTAGGTGGAGTCACCATGGAAGCTAGGGAAAGGTTTTGGGATAGCTTGCCAAAGTGTCGTTAGGGTCTAGAAAAGGATTCAAAATCCTCCCCGACAATGATGCCAAAATGTTATCGCACAAGTTGAAGGTTGGGAAAATATCGTCCCAACCACCAAATGGCGACAACTTTGAGAACACCTACCCACTGTCACATTTGGCAGGTATTCTCGTCACTTTAGAGATGATAGAATCACCTCAAGGGGGGGATCTCGGTGACCCCGGGGGAAATGAGATTAAAATTGAAGTGATGAAGGAAGGTCCCCCTATAGGTCAAGGTAGAAGATGCAAAAAGTCTCGGGAAAGTGTCTAAGTGGTAGCCAATGGTTTCCAAGAGATAATAACAACTACAAAGAATGTTGTACCTTCTCGATATATAAGAACAAGCCAAGAATATAAGTATAATGTTAGGTGGACAAGCAAGTTAAGATTATTTTCCCTAATTGCAGAAGTAAAAAACAATGTATATCAGCAAAGGAATAAGTATTGAAGCTTCCAAACAATTGATAAAAGTGCCATGAAAGATGTTAGAGACAAGTTAGATAAACACTAGTGATACTCAAGTATGAAAGCACAAGACATTAGCAATGAAACAAGGTTGTAACAAAAGGTGTTTGCAGAGATATTTTGAAGACTTATGGCTGTAGCAAACTATTTTTTCCAGCAGTAAATCCAACCACCAAAACTCACAAAGAATCCACCCAAAAGTTGCACTAGACCAAGTAGATAAGTGTGGCAAACTCTTGGCAAATTCTGACGGTTGAAAAGCAAGTTATAAATGAAAGAGTGTTAGGGTTTTTGCATCCCTAATGGTTGTAGATGAATTTTTATAATAGCAGCAAGAATTACTTGAGCAAATATGATGCCCTAGTGGCTCAATCAAGCATATAGAGCAAATAATTGATTCCAACTTAGACAACCTTTAAATCATAAAATTTCACGTTAACCAATGCAATATTTTATTTCTCCAATGCAATTATACTAGTGCCTTTAGCTATTGGGATATGGAGTCAAGTAAATAAAGAGCTAAACAATGCTATCTCCTTGGGGGCATAAACCCTCTTACTCCCTAAGGCAAGAAAATGTTAAGCTAGAAGATACTAGGAGGGTGTAAACTCTTTTACTTATCCTAGTAAAACCTTGTACAACAAATAACTTCTAGACAAAATGATAGATAATTGTGGGGTTGTAAATCCTTATTATGGCAAGTGAAAACCACATCTAATAAACAAGGCACCTAAACATGTGCATCAAAACTACCTCATCAAATTAAACAAATTCTCCAAGACCTTATACAATTGACCAAGTTTACGTATGGGAGGGGTGTCATAAAAGTCTTATTGAGTAGACCAAAACCCTCAAGTAGGGGATGCTCCTAAGGACGCCCCTTTAAGGTCATGTAGTGGATGATGAGGTGGATAGGGGGTTAGAATTCATAGTTCAACGAGTTTCATGACATACAAGGGCTCGTATTATCTCATTTATTGGTGCCTTTGTAGGGGGCGTGTTGCACCTTCTTCCTCAATGAAACCTTTTTCCAGCCCATTTATTTCCATTTATTAATTAATCAATTATCCAAACACATGTGCACTGCCAATAGTGAATCGATTAGCTTGGGGGGCAGTAACACATTGTCACTTGAAAGAAGAGGTCCACAAAGTGTTGTAGGGGTAACCATGTAAAGTATTGTAATGCGCTTGTGTTAATCTTGTATTCAAGCGTGATATTTATTATGTGTTTGATATTGTGTAGGTCTTCAATTGTTTTAAGATCAACAACTCATCATTCTCAAGACCTGTCTGGGCAAGCATCTAGAAGGTTTATATTTTATTCTCTTATATTTTGCCAACAACCATCCCCCTAGTACTTCATCCACTTCTTCCCATGAAATGAGGTACATGCCCTTCTTGGGTCACTAAAGTCAAAGGGTCTAGAAGAGGGAAATGTGATGGAAGTGTAATGAGTGGAAAGTGGTAAGTATGGTAAGGAATGGTACAATAACCTCTCAAAGGACCCCTAGTTTCAGCCCTTTCGCAAAAGTTGGCCACTTACTAGGAAATCTATGACACTCACCAAGGTGAGACAAGGTCAAAAGCATAATGTCAAAGCAGACATTCTATAATAAAAAACAACTTAAATACACATGTTTAAATGCCTGGAATATTAGGGTGATTACCTGCCACAATACCTTACTTGTACCTCATGGAGCAAGACCCATGTGTCGTCTAGAAGCTATATAGTGTGGTGGATGCACTGATTATGGATCCAAACTATGGTGATGGAGTAGGATTCCATATGTGCAAGTCGACACTGCTAGTCATGTGGTCTCTCGGCACTCCATATCTGCAACATGGGGGCCTCGAGATATCATCTCCTTAGTTATCCCACAAAATTGGGATAACACACATATTGGTACCCTTTGAGTAGCACCGCATCAGACATAATTTGTACATGAACATCAGTACCACGTACTGTCAGGTATATCGAGAGTCCCCTCAGTCCCCTGAAACCAACCCTAAATTATTCGATCGACCGCTTGACTGCTATTATGACACCAAGAACGACACTTAGGAAAATACTCTCTAGTACCTGGGTAATCGAGTAGTACAACTAAAGGTACAATCAAGCCTCCTTAGTTGGTGCCTTGAGATATTGGGCCGAGTACTACTGTTAGACCATGCATGTATATCAAAGAGCTATAGCACAGGGCAAACCCTTGTCTGTAGGAACCCTGTAAACCATAACCCCTAGGGAAAGAAATAGAACAAAAAAGAAATAGATGATAGCTATTTTCATGCTACCTTGCCTCCTACATTCTGGTTGGGAAATTCCTACATAATTTTTCTGCTTAACGATTTAGGCCATTCGCCATTGCAGTATTTTTCAAGCAGGGATATAACTCTGCAAGAGTTAAAAAAAAAAACTATTGTGGACCCATTGGAACCCTTATCCGAGACTTATCCCATTGGAACCCTTATCCGAGACTTATCTCATTGGATTCCTCTCTTTTCCCTGATCACAGTGGTATCTATCAATTTTAAGCCTTTTTTTCGTGGACCCAACCCCCTTCTCGACAGCCTTATTTGGGACCTATCCCATTGAATTCCCTTCTTCTCCTTGATCGCAGTGATACCTATCATTTTTAAGTCTTTATTTTCCCGTGGACCCATCCCCTTCCTGTCAGCCTTATTTCCCACTTACTTCATTAGTTTCCTATGGTTTCACTGATCATAGTGGTATATATCACTTATCTATTTTTTTTTCTGTGGACCCACCCCTCATCCCCAAATGGATCCTATTAGCCAAGATGAAACCAATCAGAAACTAAATTATGACATTTTTGTCGTTCGTGCCAAAGTGGACTACATCCATGAACAACTTAATAGTTGAATTGACGAAATCAGTGCCACTCTCAAACAATTCATGGACAAATTCCAAGGTCCTTCCTCTTCTAACCCACCCCTCCATGCTAAAGGTGTGGACTCCAACCAGCCTCTGCACTCTCATACCAACTCTCTACATCGTGACCCCTGTCTTCATAGAGTTGAGGTGAACAAATTTGATGGATCAGATCCAACAACCTAGGTCACTCATATGGAACACTATTTTTCCTTGCATGGCATTACCGATGAGTTGACCAAGCTTTGTTATGGTGTTCTCTCTTTGGATCCAGAATCATGGAAATGGTGGCATTGGCGTCGCAATGCATACCAAGATTGTGTTGTTGGGACACCATTTTTTGTTGAGATGTATGAACGCTTTGACATGGACACGCACCATTTAGGTCATCTAACCAAGTTGAAACAGTCTAGCATAGTGGTAGACTTCATCATTGCCTTTGAGGACTTGGCTTACCGAACGGAGGGTATGGCATATTCTTTCTTCGAAAATGTTTTATCAGTGGCCTCAAGGATGAAATCCAAGCCCAAGTCCTCATGGCTCGCCCCTAGACTTGGTTGGAAGCAACTAAACGTGTCAAGGAGGCATAACAGGTCATCCTTGCCCAGAGCAGAAAACCCGCTTTTATTCCTTTCCCTAAACCCCCCACTCTTGCCCCTCAAACCACTCCTCTCAAGGTCTAAAAATTAACACGGGCGAAAATGGTTGAATGCTAACTCAAGGGTCTTTTCTATAATTGTGATGAGAAATACTTTCCAGGGCACAAGTATAAAGAACAAAAAAAAATTATGGCCATTTTGGAGGATGTTTCTGATGAAGATGTGGTTTCACCTAAGGAAGCACTACCCCAAGTAGATAAGCTTACCCTTCCCTCTGATCCTCTCGAAGTTGAACCTATGATTTAATGGCTTTTCAGCTCCCCAAAGCCTCAAGTTAATTGGCTACATTAAGCACTGGAAAGTCTTCATCTTAGTTGACAGTGTAAGCACTCATAATGTCATTCCTCATGGTCTTTCCCAAGAGATCAATTGTTATATCCATGCAGTCAACAATTTTCAAATCATGAATGTCGATGGGGGTTCCATGAAATGAGGGGGGCATTGTGAAAATGTGTGCCTACAAATTGGTCAGTATCACTTGAAATCTCACATGTTTGTATTGACATGGGTGGTTGTGACATTGTACTTGGTGTCGAATAGCTTTGCACTGTAGTCCCCATGACCATGGATTTTAACGATTTAACCATGCAATTTCAACAGGAGGGTGAGAAGTATAAATTCCAAGGCATTACCACAAGCTCTCTGGAGATCATCAATTTCCACCACATGGAAAAGTTACTCAAAAAAGGTCATTATGTTATCATTTCCCAACTCCATTCCATTCAATCACTTGAGACACCCTCTATGCACTTTGACCTCCAATATATCCTTTCCCAACACCAAGTTGTTTTCCAAACTCCCCAGGGCCTTTCCCCCTCTTGCGGCAACCAATACCATTCCATTCCTTTAATCCCAGGAAATATTCCTCCCAATGTTCTCCCTTATCATCATCCCTTTGCTCAGAAAAATGAAATTGAGAAAATTGTCCAAGAGTTGCTAGAAGTGTGGGCTATCCACCCCAGTACTAGCCCCTATTATTCCCTTGTAGTCATGGTCCTCAAGAAGGAAGGCACTTGATGCATGTGTCCTAATTTTCATGCCCTCAACAAACTTACCATCAAGGAAAAAATTATTATTCCTATCATAGATGACCTTCTGGATGAACTCAGTGGGGCCCAATACTTTACTAAACTTGACCTACATTCTAGCTACCACCCGATACATATGAAAGAGGAATACATTCCCAAGACTTCATTTTGTACTCATGAGGGTCATGATGAGTTCTTGGTCATGCCCTCTGGTCTCTGTAATTCCCCCTCCACTTTTCAAAGCCTCATGAATCATAGCTTTCGTCCTTTCCTTTGTCACTTTGTGTTAGTTTTATTTGATGATATTCTCTTCTATAGTAAAAGTTGGCAAGCCCATCTCACCCATGTGGATCAAGTTCTCCATCTACTCTCCAAGCACAAACTCTTCCTCAAACAGTCTAAATGTGATTTTGGCACCTCTAAAGTTGAGTACATGGGTCATATTGTTGGCAAGGATGGTGTAAGGGTGGATCCTAAGAAAATTGAAGCTATGAAGAATTGGCCTCGCCCCAAAAATCTAAAATGTTTGCATGGTTTCCTGGGTTTAACAGGATATTATCACAATTTTGTTTATAATTATGGAAAATTTGTGGCTCCCCTCACAAATCTCCTTAAAAAGAATGCCTTCAGTTGGACGCCGAGAGCTGACCAATCCTTCCAAGCCTTGAAAGACGCTATGTGCACTACTCCTGTCCTGGAACTACTAGAATTCACCAAGATCTTTGTTCTGGAATGTGATGAATCGAGGAGCGGCATCGAGGTAGTCATCATGCAAGAAGGCTGACCTTTGGATTTCACTAGCAAAAAAAATTTGGAGCAACATTTGGGCCAATCAATGTATGAAAAGAAAATGTTGGCTATTTTGCATGCAACGAATCTCTGGCGCCCTTATCTCTTGGGGAAACGCTTCCAAATTAAAACGGATCATCAAAGCCTCAAGAATTTCTTGGAACAACGGATTTCATCCCTGGAGCAACAAAAATGGTTGACCAATTTATTTGGGTACGATTATGAGATCATTTACAAGAAGGGAAAATAAAATGTGGTGGTCGATGCCCTTTCCTAGAAATATGAAGAAGAAGGGTCCCTCTTTTCCCTCTTATTCATTGTCACAAATTGGCTTCAGGTTGTTATCTAGGAATGGTGGCAAGACCCCAAACTTTCCAGCGTAATCCAAAAACTACAACAAGATCCTCAAGCTTCTCCAGAGGAATCTTGGCACAATGAAGAGCTCTGCTATAAAGGTCGCATGTATTTAAGCCAACAATTGACCCTTAAATCCACGGTGCTCTCTGAGTTTCATGTGTCACTTACAACGAGGCATTCAGGTTTTTCCAAAACTTATGAACGGGTCAAACGTTCTTTTTTCTGGGTCGGTATGAAACAAGACATTGCACATTTGTGGCCGAATGTGATACCTGTCAACACAATAAATATGAGACTGTCAAAACTCCTAGCACACTCCAACCGCTTTTGCTTCCACCTACTATTTGGGCGGATATTTCTTTGGATTTCATTGTTCACTTACCTAAATTAGGCAATAAGTCATTCATCATGGTGGTCGTGGATCGTCTTTCCAAATATGCTTATTTTTGTGCTCTTCAACACCCATTCAAAACCTCCATAATGGATCAAGTTTTTATGGATAATATCTTTAAACTCCATTGCATGCCTCATTCTATTGTTTTTGACCATGATCCAACTTTTATCAACAATTTATGGCAAGAATCAAGCTCTAGGGAACCCAATTGCATATTAGTACCACCTATCATACCCAGACTAATGGCCAAATTGAAGCAGTCAACAAGTGTTTGGAAACATATTTGAGATGTTTTGCATTAGATATAAAAAATCAATGGGTCTAGTGGTTACCCCTCGTTGAATGTTGGTACAACACCTCTTACCATATTTCCACTCGCATGAATCCCCTTGAAGCAGTCTACAGACAAAGGCCACCATCAGTTATCCCATACATGCCAGGTGTCTCCCAGTTTTAGGAGGTTGACCACAATCTAACAGTGTGCACGACCATTCTCCATACTCTCAAAGAAAATTTGGTCATGGCTCAAAACCGCATGAAGCAACAGGTAGCTTAGGGTCGTTCTGAACATCAATTTGTTGAAGGGGACCAAGTGTTTATCCATCTTATACTATTCCCAAACGAGTGGGGCCAGTGGCCTACCAATTAGCCTTTCCCAATAAGTCTAAGCTACATCCTATTTTTCATGTCTCCTGCTTGACAAAAGTGATTGGCACTAAATTCGAGACCCACACCAATCTACCAGAGTTGGATGAAGAAGGTTCCATTTGGTTGCAACCACAAGAAGTATTGGACCAACGCAAGCGTTGTCTCCGTCAATGCACCATCAAGGAAGTTTTAGTTCAATGGAAGGATACTCCAACAGAAGATGTCGCCTGGGAGTTGGCTACTATTCTACAACAATTTTCTCATCTCAAGCCTTGAGGGCAATGCTCTTTTTCAAGGGGGATGGCATGCTAGGTACCTAACCTCCCTAACCCCTCACCTAAGTAGAATAATATATTTTCCATGTAATAAAGGTCGATATTAATAAATAAGGCCTAATTAATAATGTGAACAGGTCTAATGTAAGAAGACTTAATAAAAATTTTCGCTTCTAGAAAGATCTTCCTCTACATTGTTATTTTGAAGATAGATTTAGTATAGATAGGAGTAGAAGACATGAGAAAGTTCTGTCTTGGGAAATATTGTAATAAAGCGTTGATTTGTTGGAGGTTGCCCCTTTGAAGAGGTAAGTGAACATTGTTTTCTATCAATAAAGGTATCTTTTTTGGTATTGTGGTTCTTTACATTTTGTTGTTTCGCTGGTATTTTTTGCAGTGTTTTCATTTTCTGCTCATTATAATACATCTGGTACCTAACATATTTTCTTCTATTCATTGTTAAAAAAATTATATGGTATAATGCATTCTAGGAGAAAGTACCAATATGATATAGGCCTTGAATCCCTATATGGAATGGGTTGTAGATGTTTATGTTTGTTTGAAGCATTATTTATTGTGATTTGTGTTTTGGGGTTTCAAAATCCACCAAGGATGTTGATAAGTCCTTTGCAGAAGGGAGCAACGTGGGTGTCAAGGGAGTAGAATTAGAGAACAAGGAAACCAAAGATGTAATGCATGAAGCACATCATAATGAGGGTAATGATAAAGAACACTAGGATGAGCTAGCTAAAAATAATTTAGTGACTAGTGTGCAGAGCCGTGGAGATGAAGATGCAAAAGTAGAAGGATTCCACATAAAGGGTGTGGAGGGAGAAGGAGGTGATGATCACATGATGTGGAAATTTCTGCTATGGTCAAGGAGCAGATAAAGAAAAAAGAGTTTGAAGTGTTTGTTGGCAGGCTTGATAAGGACACTAATGGCGACCGTTGAGCAAGACAAAAAAACTATGGCAAATCTGAAGAAACCATAGGTATTGTCGAGACATTTCTTGCAACCATGTTTTCTACTTCTTTTTGTGTGCATGAGTTGTTTTGGTAACTTTAATCTTTGTCTATCGTTGTTTGTGGAGGCTTTGCAATATTTACGGGATTTGTTGCTTGATTATATTTTTGTTTATTTGGTGAGGATCGAGGTGTCTTTTTGTAGTTTGTGGGCACTATTTAGATTTGTGTGCTTGTGGCAAGGAAGTAGGTATATCAACTTTTTACTACCTTATTTTGACTTATAGTTAGTCTTTTTATTTTTATGGATGGCGCTGCAAACATTAAATATTTTTTCTTGTTTTTATGTTAATTAAGGAAGCAATGCTTACTTTGTTACTTTGTGAGCATAATTAGTTGAAAACTTGTTGCATTATTTGTTCTTTTTCTTAGCTTTCTATCATTGTATTTCTTGGTTAGAATTGAGGTTTCTTTTACAATTTGTGGGTACTATTAGATTTGTTTGTTTGTGGTAGGGAAGTGGGTATGTCAACTTTTGATATCATATTTTTGACTTATTGTTGGTTTTCTATTTATGGATGGAGTTGCAAATCTAGATAAATTTTCTCTTGTTGTACGTGTTAATTGAAGAAGCAATGCTTTCTCTATTTTTTTATGTGGATATAATAGGTTGAAATTTTGTTGCATTATTTATTTTTACCTTAGCTATTTTAACTATTGTATTATTATTATTATTATTATAATTTAGATAAACGAAAATAATATACTTGATTTGCCTATTGATTATTATATTATTGTTTTAAAGAGAAAAGAAATTTCACTATTTTGGTAATGTGCTTGAAAATTTAACACTAGAGGAAAGCAATGTTGTAATATTCTGGGTTGGAATATTGTGTAGTTTCTTGTTGATTTTTGTTTCAAGAGATAGTATGGTTTACACATGCGACATTAGTTTGTACTCATACAAGACTCAGAAGATCTGATATATGTAAATAAGAATACCCAATTCCTTTATTTGCTCAAATAAAATAAGTTGTTATATCGGCTATACTTAAAGTTGTAACAAGAATTCAAATATAGAGAGGAACCTGATATAAATGTGTTGACGATTATTCTCCCAATGAACGAGCAATCAATGGATGGAATACCAATCTTGTAGAGTGTTGATGATTACAACTGTGTGAGACATCCTCCAGGACACAGACTGAGTGAGTAGGCATGTGAGAGAGCCCATGAGTTGGGTGTGCCCATGAGATGGGTGTGTCATTCCTCTATGAGATGGAGATGGAACGTTGTGTGTCCCTGTGTAGGGAATATGCCCATGAGTTGGGTGTGTTGTTCTCTCTGAGACGGAGATGGAATGTTGTGTTCCCCTGAGAAGGGAAGATGCCCGTGAGATGAGTGTGTCGTTTGAGATGAAATGATGTGTACCCCTATGAGGGGTGAAGGAGCCCATGTGATGGGTTTATTGTTCTCCTCTGTGTAGAAAGTTGAGACGATGTGATACTCCAGATGATTCTCCTGTGAGACTCAGTGAGATAGAGATCTGTTGAGTAGTACGTCCCTGTGGTTGAGCACAGGTGGACGTGATCCTAGTGGATGAGCACTAGTGAGTGTGTGTCCAAATGATTCTCCTATGAGACTCAGTGAGATAAAGATCCGTTGACTTGGACGTCCATGTGGCTGAGCACAAGTGGGCGTGCCCCTAGTGGTTGAGCACTAGTGGGTGTGTGATATCCCTTGCTATATTGTCTAAGAGTTAGATTTACCCATAACCCTAATTGTGATGTAAAGGGTACAGGTCGGCCCCACCATAAAGTGAAAGATAATTAATGTAAAAGATAATTAATATTGTAATTATCCATTATATTCTGAGTTATTGAGGTCGGCCCTATTGTGCCAATAGACACATCATTTGATGTGATAAGTCTTGTATAAATAAAGGTGAATCCCCATTGAAGAAATACACTTATATTTGTGTCATCTCATGATTTCAAAAGTTGGTGATGGTGTGGGAGGTCTTTCTCTTGAAGAATATAGCAAAGGATTGGCTGGGTTTTCTTCCCTTGTTGAGAAGAGTTTCCCATGATACTTCTTGTGTTCTTGTGCATGGTTATTCTTGTTGTGATCTTGGTTTAATGTAACTAGTTACTATTGCTGCAATTGTTTATGGTTCAAGTAAATTCTAAACAAAAAATTGAAATTAAATGCATGAGCCTGAACTAGTGAAAAATACAACATAGAGGCCACTCTTTTGACGGATCAGATCTGAATAATTATAAATGAATGGTTGTTGTATTGACCAAAAATCAAAACCCACGATTTGGAGCAGTAACAATATGCACCAATAAGTCGAACAACTAGCAATATGGCTCTCCTCCACAACACTTTACACCCTCATCCACATTTGTTTCAGCTCCAAGAAGAAACACATGCCCAACAAAGAGATATTGTGTTGTATCTCCCAAAAAGAAACTTCCACAATTTGATAATGATAAGAGAATTGCAGCAACAATTCGAACAACAAAGATTAGAGTTCCTTCAGCAATTATTTGCGCCCATTAGAGAGTATACTCGACCCCCAATAGATACGCATGCCCAACTATATGAGATCCGTCCCAATTCAACAAATTCGACTGTTCCAATAACGTTTGACACCCGGAAATGCAAGGAATTGGCCAGCATGCCTAGCCTTCAAATTAATTTTGTCAAATCGACCTCTCTCTCCATGAAATCCACATACAATATTCCAAATAACCTCAGCCACAATGGGATCGACCTCCTTTGATGAAGAACAGCTTTAGAATAAGCAAATCAACCTCCAATAACTTCTCAACCATCCAATTAAACCATTGTCCAATGAAGAACTTTGCACAATACTGAAGTCGCCGATCTCTATGAAGCATTATCAGTAGATATGGATGATCTACTCAAAGAATTGGCTAGGATAGATAGATTTCACTATCAAAACCAATGTTCATCAAGGGTTTTCTTCCTTAACGCCAAACAAAACCACGAGAGATTTTGAAACCCAATTTGATTGATTGAATGAATGAATGGGGAAAATTTCTCTTTTCCCCTCTTTTGATTTTCCCCATGAAAAATATTCTATTTTCTCATTAATTAATTAGTAAGCCACTTTTATGTCCTTTTACTTCATTTGATAAAGTGACTAGTCTTTTCCTTGCTTTTTAATAAAATGACTTAGTCATAATTAACTAATATGACTTTTGAACCCCCATTGACGTAAGTCGTGATGTAATTCCCTTACACATCTCCCAACCTAGCCTACAGGAATTAAATAAGCTAGTGGGTTGCTTTTTGGTGCTAAGAGGACAGGGACATTACAGTACTCCCCGCTCGAAATTGCTTGTCCTCAAGCAGTCGAATATATGGATGTTGTAGTTCTTGTTCCCCTTCCCATGTGGCATCCTACACTGGTAATTCCCTCCATTTGACCAAATATTCTTTGATGACCCTGTTTCTCAACTTCCTCTCGTGCACTTCTAATATCTTTTCAGGAACCAACACATGTT